>JAGDQP010007342.1:0-67840 GCA_022664845.1 Lepisma saccharinum | reverse complement strand
AGTGGTAGAGCGTTGGCGTAGCATTCGGGAGGTCGTGGATTTGATCCCAGTGGTTATCCTTCCCTTTGTTTAAAAGCATGCAACTATTAGTTTACTTACGCACAAAATTCGTTCCTGAATACGACTTCACCTTGTCAGCTACTAATCACTCGTTAGTACAGCGTTAGTCGCTTCAAAAAACGTCTCTCAATGCGGCTGGAAATGTTTAAAAGAGCAATGATTTGTCTGCTGTATCGTTTGCAAAAGAATATTTGGATACACTTGCAGTAAATCTGGAACTTATCATTACCTTCGACACACACGAGGGTCTCGTGTTGTAAAATGGAGCTTGATGACACAGACGCATCAACAATACAAGTAGCTACTTTACTCTTGTTTATTTTCACTGTGTATTTGAGCCTTCCTGCTCGTTGGAGTATGGCAAGTGTTTAGCGATATTGTTTGTTAATAAAGACAACGGGTTGGGAGGGGGGGACAAACGAGCGTCTAATGTACCTAAATCTAAGTATTGAACAAGTGTCGTAAGACAGGCGTTATACAGTTATTCGAAAGAGGGTTGGCGTGGGTAAATTTGCACTGCCAGGTGCGAGTTTGGTTTGTATAAAGTTTATGTAATGTATTACTTCGAAATAAAACTATGCGAAGCGCCACGCCATGCTTTACCCCGGCTTAATTGTTTGTTTGATATTAACATTCTAAATGAGCTGGAAAGCTTCTAAGGACACAACCCACAGTTTCTTGGTAAAGTGGGCTCCGAACTACTCTTACCAAGAAGTATTCAAATACGCGAATCTATGATACGGTATGCCAGAAATCTTTGAAAAGTTGGAGTTCTTGTTCTGACGTACTTTCATTGGCACGTGTATAATTGGTGTTCATCCTCGTAAGGATTGCCTTAATTTCCATATCCTCATCCTTAGATCCTCAACATCATTAGTACTCAATTTTCTCCTCGCTTTCATTCAGCCTTAACTTTAAGTGAGAATTCAACCTCAACCTCGAGATGGGACTTCATCCTCGACCTCAATCAACCACAACCGAACAACCTCGACCTCACTTAACCTCAACCTCAATCCACCGACCCGCTGTAGCTCAATGGTAGAGCGTTGGCGTAGCATTTGGGATGGTGTGGGTTCAATCCCAGCGACCGACCATCCTGACTGAGATTTTCCAGGGTTTTTCCTCAGTCGCATCAGAAAAATACCGGGATAGAAATTTTACTCATCCTTGCGCACCCATATTCCGGCCTGACACGTAGATGCCTAAAGGACATAAATAAAATTCAAATTCGACTTCGATCTGACTCAAATCTCAACCTTAAGATGAAACTTCAATCTCGACCTCACTCAACCTGAGCCTCACGACGGAATTTGAACCTCGGTCTCACTCAATCTCACGAGGAGCATGATCCCCATTCTCATTACAATCCAACGATTTAACTTCAACCTCGACCTCAATTAACTTCGACCTCACAACGGAGTTTGAACCTCGACCTCACTCAACCTCAACCTTGATCTGACTCAACCTTACAATGAACCTCGACCTCACAACTTTACGAGGAACTTAAACCGCCATATCTTTCAACTTAAACCGCCATATCTGTCACGATGAAACTTCAACTTCGAAATCACAAACTTAAACTCTCGTCTAGAGGTCTCGGAGAGATGAGGTTGAGGTTCGGCCTCGTGAAGTTTAACACCTGAGTGCGGTCGAGGCTAAAGTTCCATTGTAAGGCTGATTTAGGTCAATGTTGAAGTTCCATGAAGTTGAGAGCGGTCGAACTTGGACTTCCATACTGAGGTTGAAGCTGACAAGTAAAGTACCCGAAGTGAGGACTCGAGTTGCTCATCAAGTGATACCTTAAATTGAAGCTACTGACGAGTATAGTACACCTGTGAAATCCTAGCTTCTGAGCTCCAGTAATAAAAAGGTTATGGCGGGTCAAAGTTCAAATAGAAAGCGAATTTAGCTGCTTGTGATGTCCATGTTTTGCTGATTATCCAGATGGTAAGACGTCGTAAGTTGCTCCCAATTAATGTAATGTGTAGAATGATATCCCTCTCTCTCTCTCCCTGATATCCCGATTTCTTTATTCGTGTATGAATGTAATTGTGCATGTTTGCTCCTGTTATTGATGTCAGTAATTTTTTTTTCTTTTCGTTCCAGAAAATGGAAGCAGGTGCTATCGTTCATGCTCTGTATGAGAAATATGGATTTGTTAATAGGGGAATGAATAGGTATGAAGATTCATTGTACAAACAAATAGTGGAGATACTTGAGGACAAGATGGAAATCATAGAAGAAGTTAGAACTCTTGGATTTGCTGGTGACAGTGATGAAAGCGATGATGGAGACTACGGTGATGACGTCTTTGATGATGTAATGCCAAGTACATCGCAAGGTTCTCAAACACATCAAGAGTCTCCGACACCAGTAGCTTCTTCAGGTGAAGAATATCAGCCTTCGCCAAAAAAAAAAAACACATCTTGGACGATTATTATAAAGAAGCAGCTTACATGTTTTGGACACACAATGAGAACCCGGAAAAGAAACGAAGGAAATTTTCATCTGTCAAGTCACAGTATAGATTAATTCAGTCGAAAAACATCCTCTTTGAATATTAGAAAAAAAGGCAAAAATCCAGTTATAAGGAACTTAATGCAGCAGTTCACGATAAATTCAAAGAAATGGTCGTGAGATGTGCAATTATACACGACAGGACTCTTCGCTTTTGGGCTCTTCAGATATGTAAAGAGCTAGATCCGGCTAATACTCTACAATTCAAGGCATCTCGTCACTGGCTGTCTAATTAAAAAAAAATATCGTCAGTCGTTCTATCACGCATAGGGTTAGCAAAATGTGGAAATCAAAAGAGGCTGAATTAGATCTCTTACGAGACGACATTTATTACGTCCATGAAAGAACTTATGTTACTAGAAGACCTGAATCCTCGTCAAGTATTAAATGCTGATTAAAGTGATTTGACAAGGAACTCCATGCATACAGGACTCATAGGACTAAAGGTACGGTGGTTGTAAGAGGTGCATTTGGATCCATCAGTGCTACTACTCATTCATATATGATCATGTCGGTTATTTCCATTGATGGTGAAATATTGCGTCCGATGTACGTTCTTGTATCCGAATCCAGTGGTCAATTTCCAGGAAATAAGCAAAAAGATCCCGATAACACAGTGTCTCATCCAGGAAAGACTGAAAACATGAACAAAAGTGATTTAAAGAGTTTTATTCTGTATTCTGGAATAGCCTGCCTGCCGATCGTGATAAAGTCTTGCTTTTGCTAGATTCATGGAGTTCAAATAAGGATGATAACCTATCAAATGAATTATGCCCTAATCATATAACACTGTTCAAACGTTTAATTCCTGGTGGTTGCACTGGTTTCATCCAACCACTTGATGTTTACTTCTTCCGTCCATATAAATCATTTATCAGGTTCATTACTGACACAGTTATCACTTCCTCGAAAATTAATCTCCGGCATCGGGATAATAGTTTGCGAATGCAGTCCTTCACTCTCTTCCAATTCAGCGCCTCACGATTTCTCAACATGATCAGGTTTGCGTTTTACAAAAGCGGCTACTTGGATGAGGAGCCCGAGCTCTGCATTTCTCCATTGGATTATTGTTTTGATTCTAATATGCGTGACGAGTGTTACAAGACCTCATGTGAGAACATCTCTTTTGTCAAGTGTGCTCGCTCTGAGCAAAGTATCTGCTCGCCTTCATTGACGACTTACATATTGATTGTATCAATGTGTAGTACTTTGTGCCTCTTTCCTTCACATGAATCGCATTTCAATTCAAAATCATGTCCTTGTGACTTTTGTTCTGCCTTTCGTTGTGACTTGTTTCAATACAATTCGCTTTCTCTTTGAATTTTGACCCGCCATAACTTTTCTGGAGCTCTGCAGCTAGGATTTCACAGGTGTACTATACTCGTCACTAGGTTCAATTTAAGGTATCACTTGATGAGCAACTCGAGTCCTCACTTCGGGTACTTTACTTGTGAATAAGGTCGAGGTTAATGTTTCACCGTAATGTTGAGAGAGTTTGGAGTTAAAGTTCTATATTAAGATTGAGTTTGAAGCTTTGAATACCTAATGCACGTAATGCATTTCCTAAGGTAGGAAAGTTACTGTCTTTGTAGATAAAGAAGAAGACGACGATTAACTAATATTGGTTAGAAGATGAAAATAAAGTATGTGGGTGTTTGGAGCATAACTATACGAATAAATCATTGACCTGAATAATCCAGTTTTCTTGTACTTCTTTAACACAGAACAACTATAACATGTGTTGCGAAGGTTTTTAGAAGTAACATGTGTGCTGCAGTGGTTCCGTCTTGACCTTTCATTGTGACGACGCGGGTTCGAACCGTAGTCAGCGCAGTGTTTTTTCGACTAAAATGATAGCTTCAACTATTTACAGAACTCAATCAGAAATTCTCCTTGGGTTTGAGAGGAAAGAAGCATCACTAGCTAGAATCAGAAAGAAAACCGTGTGTTTGCATTTGTTCTTTAGGATAATAATAAATCAATTTAGTTTCAAGGTTGTCATTGATCTTTGTCTATCCTTCTCTTTCTTTCCATTACTTCGTCAATTCCTTTTTTCTTTTCCCCCTTACTCATTCCTTCTACTACACACACTCGCTGTCATTATGTGAGTGGGTGTGTTTATTCTATTTCTGCAGATTATTACAAACAATAGTTTATTTGTGTCTTGAGGAAAATAGCCCGGTAACACCTCAGTAAGGATAAATGAAACCTTCGATTCCTAAGGCAAAGCTATAGCAACTGAGGTACGGCAACTCGATCCATCTCGGTCTCCATGTCGATCCATCCACAAGGCATTAAAAAGCAATGTGCCGATTAACAGAGCGACAGGTTTATATATTATACTCGCTGGGTTTGCATCTTATTTATAGCTTTAGAGGCACCCATGGATCAGTCCGAGATAAGGTTTTGCGAAATGTGGTAGGGAGTCGACCAGGTCCTAAATTGAAGGTACCATTTCAGTACATGCCTGGTGGTACTGAGGAAAATACTGGGAAAACCTAAGTAAGGACAATCGCCCGCTGGAACTGAACCAAGGACCTCCTGAATACGAAACCAACGCTCTACAAAGTAAAGTATGGTGGCCGTTTGGAACAAAACCTAATTATATCTACTTTTATGACACGAACGCCCACACACAAATATTTTTCTGGAAAGAGAAAGGTCCTAATTTATCTAAGATATTCTTTATATGATGTTCAAAGATTCATTTTTTTATCTGTATCTGTTGAATGTATATATTGCCGTGAAAAAGGGATAGGACCGGCAAATCGGGACTCTCGCCCCAAAAGGCGTCTGCCACTAACTGGGAGGAGAGCCCTTAATTTCTCTTCCTAAGGCTTAAGGGAACCGACCGGGGTAGAAGCCTAATGTCCAATCCATATGTTCACGTCGTGTGGCCTGTTAGTACCCAAGCAACTGCTTGGCGAAAGAACATGGATGGGCTACTCACCAACCCGCATTAGCTGACAGCGTGGTGAGTCAAATGTCAGCACCCCTCCTTTCTTTACACATTATGGTACAAGTACGGAAAAAGCCTCGGAGGAATTTATTGCCCGGAGGATGGAATGCAGCTGGCAACGGCAGCGGTCAGTCCTGTAGCAAGTCAGAGGGACAAAATGCCCGGGTTTGGACTGTAGACTGCCAGGACACCGACACGGCAACCCGAACGGACCTATACGTGGCGACTCTTAACTGTCAGTCACTTGCAGGAGAGGACAAATCAGAAGAATTTCAGAATGAACTCAAGAGGATTAAGTGGGACATCATAAGACTATCAGAAGTGTGGAGGAAGAATGAAGAACAGTTGGAACTACCGTCGGGGCACACGGTCTACTTTAAAGGAACAGAAAATGGAAAACCGACAGACGTTGGCCTTATAATTAATAAAGAACTGAAGTCACGGATCATAGAAATTGAAGGAATTTCAAATAGAATCGCACGGGTAGTAATAAAGATAAACAAGAGATAAAGTATGAAAATTGTACAAGTGTATGCTTCAACAACCTCACATCTGGAGGAGGAAATCGAAGACCTATACGAGAAGATATAGAAGATTTTGGATAGTAGCAAATCGCATTACAAAATTGTAATGGGAGACTTCAATGTGAAAGTAGGAGCCAAGTAGAGCAGTGACACGAAAGTGGGAAACTTTGGATTTGGCAAAAGAAACAAGAGAGGAGAGAAGTTAGTGGAATTCTCAGAAGCAAACAGACTATTCATTTCTAATATATTTTTCACGAACCCCCGTTTAAGAAGAAGTGGACATGGAAAGGCCCAAATGGGACCAAAAACGAAATAGACTGTTCTATAGAATAACAGGGAAATTCTGGAAGACGTGTCTGTTCTGAACAGTTTCAAAGTCTCGAGTGATCATAGGATGGTGAGATGTAAGCTGAAACTAATTACTAGACTTGAAAGAAAGAAGCTTATCAGAGGAAAACCGCCAGTTTTAGATCTGGAAAATCCAGAGAAAAACAGAGAGACATTCGAGATAGAACTAAGCAACAGATTTAGCGCCTTGGAAGAGTTACAGGATGAAGAAGACATCAGTAGCAGAAATAAAATACTAACCGAGATAATAAGAGAGACAGCAAAGGAAATAGCAGGCACCAGAAAGAAAAGAGAGAGCAAAATCTAAGAAAAAACTAAACTCTTGATGAAGAAAAAAAGGGAAATGAAAGAAGAGGAAAGTTACATAAAAAGGATTGAATACATAGAACATGAAACCGTAAGGAAGATAATAAGAGAGTATGTACGAAGATATAACGAAACTTTTCTTAGAAATACAATCGAGGAGAATAAGAGTCTAAAGAAAACTAAACAGCAGCTCATGATAGGGAAGAAGCAAATAATTGCAGTTAAGAGACCAGACGGGACCGTAACACGAAATCAGGAAGAAATTATAAAAGTATTTGAAAATGTCTACAGAGAATTGTACTATTCCGAAAAAGAGCTAGGAAAAGAAGACTCAGAAGAAAATCCAGACGTAATGAAAGAAGAAGTGGATAAGGTAATTCAATGGATGAAGAACGGAAAATCTCGAGGAGAAGATGGACTTAAAGCAGAGATGTTAAATGGGGAAGCGAAAGTATTCTCAATGTGCCTGAGGAAGAGAGAAATACCCAGAAGTTGGAATAATGCTATTATAATTTTGTTGTACAAGAAAGGGGGCAAAGAACGCGTCGAAAACTACAGACCAATTAGTTTACTTTCAGTTCTATACAAAATGTTCACGAAAGTTATTTTGAATCGTATTGAGCGGGACTTGGATTTTAACCAGGGAAGGCAACAAGCCGGATTTCGTCGTGAATTTAGCACAATGGATCGCATACAAACATTGAATGGAGTTATGAGAGGACTAATGAATATGAACTTCCACTATGTTTGGAATTCATAGATTTCGAAAAAGCTTTCGATTCGGTCTCGTTGTCAGCAGTACTTAAGTCACTTGAACATCAAGGTATCGAAAATGCGTACATCAAGCTAATGCGAAATATTTAATCGACAGCCACATCTGTCATTAGACTACATCAAGAAATTGAAAAATTTAAAGTTGGAAAGGGGGTAAGGCAAGGAGATTCAGTTTCCCCAAAACTGTTTTCTGCGGTCCTGGAGAGAAAGTTCCAAAATTTAAACTGTTATGAAATTGAAATTAAAATTAATGGTTAATATCTTACTCACCTGCGGTTCGCTGATGATATAGTCCTGTTTGCTACAAATGCTGAAGAACTGCAAACCAGAATAGAAGAACTGAATAATGAGAGTTCGAAAATTGGCCGTACAATGAATTTAAGTAAAACAAAGGTCATATACAATCAACATGCTGCAATAAGTTTAATAAAGATTAACGGAGGGAAAATAGGTATAGCTGATGAGTATGTTTACCTAGGCCAGCTTAAAACATCGAATGCCAAGTTGACTGATGAAATAAATAGAAGATGTAAAATGGCGTGAGATTCGTTTGGAAGACTACAATTTATTTTCAAAAACAAACTAACAAAGTGTCTGAAACATAAAGTTTATAGTCAATGTGTTTTACCTGTGATGATGTACGGCTGTGAAACTTGGACATTGAATGCGCAAATAACTCAAAGATTGAGAGTCACACAAAGAGCAATGGAGAGATGCATGCTATGAATAACCAGGAGGGACATGAAGACAAATGAATGGATTCGCGCACAAACGAAGATAGAGGATGTAATCAAGACAGCGAAGAAGCTGAAGTGGAAATGGACCGGTCACATAGCTAGACGAGCAGATGGAAGGTGCACGACACATGAAGTACATTGGATTCCTCAAGAAAGGAAACGGCTGAGACGACGTCCAAATGCAAGATGGGTAGATAAAATCAAGCGTTTTCAGGAGCTACACGGATGAGGATAGCAGCAGACAGAGATATATGGAAAGAAAAGGGGAAGACCTTCATCCAGCAGTGGATGAAAAACGGCTGAATATTATTATATATATAGATAGATAGAGATAGATTAGAGAGAGAGAGAGAGACGGAGGGAGAGAGAGATAAATTATGTTTACTATATCTAATAATTTGGCACATAACATATTTTGTGTATTTTGTAACTGACATGTTCTTTGTAAATGATAAACGTAAATAACATATTATCAAAAATTATAAAACATACAGTAAATATCGTTTCCCATTTTAAAGAACTGATAAAAACATGTTTTCTGTTGTCTTTAATGCATTACATTAGTGTTCTATTAAATTTTCGATTCATTAAGAAACACCTAGCAACCATAGGTTTTAACGTTCATTTTTGTTTCTCCATGTTCGGTAACGATCTTTCCTACTGGACAATTTAAATTACACTTTTCATTAAATTTGAACCAGTGGTTCACCTAATGTAATAATAGTATTACTTTCCCTCGTTGGGTTTTGAAACGGGACTATCTTAGGTTTTTTTCATTATTTGCCACATACTACAAGAAATCATAAATATTATTTTCAGAACGCAGGACAAGTGATAATGTTTGCTGTTAAAGAAAATACTTCCAACTTTTTCTTGTTCACGCACACAGTCTCAGGATCGCACACAGCCCACTCTACGTTAGTTGACTTGTAGGCTTAGAGAAAAATCGTGTATAACAGTCATGTAAATATTATATTGGCCATGATAGTACAACATAGGATGTAAGTTAAATTGGTTATACATACTATATGTATATTGAGGTATGAATACTTCTGGGAATGACCGCATACCAACATTTGATAATTCTTTTCACAATGAGTTAGATTTAACTTTTAGACATATATCCAGTAATTGTTTTATTATAATGAAATGTATACCCTACCAAGTAAACTGATTGCGATTAAATATTTTAGGATACTAGATTATTATAGTTATCGAATCTACTTATTTATTGTCATTATTATTTTAGTTGCTATTTGTTTTTAACCCTATAATTCATACCCATATACATGCTCATTTCATATCCATAATCATCTTTATTTATAATCATATTCAGGATTAACTTTAAATAATTTTAATTGTAAAATTTATTAATTTTACTATACTAGCAACACTTAATTGGGTAAAAGTTGAAAGTTATTTTATGATAGCTGATATTACTGGAAAAATTCCAGAAATTATAACATGCATGTTGCAGTTATTATATTAAGATTGTTTTTTATTAATTAATTGGATATCTGTTTCGATATTGTAACAATCTTTTAGTGGATATTTATCGCTAATTATTTAAAAATACCGGCTTATAAGTTATCATATTACTAATAAGTTGACTATTAATTCAAATTGGAAGCATTAAATTTTGAAGAGTATTGTTTATTACTGAGTAGTGAGTTGTAAGATAAATACAAAGACAAAATTCTTCTACATGGCGTGTTTGAAAAATAAGTATAATTATTGCCAACGAGTATATTTTAATCACAGAAATATCATCTTAATTTATTGTGTATTCACCTTCATTAAATCACTTATTATTCTTATCATTTTAATCCATCTTAAACATCATCAATGATATTAGTAACATCTTATAGTGCCATCATCATTATTGTTGTTATTAATGACTGAATGCCTTGTATAACATGGCTCAGTTCATTTGTGGTTAAACTTTGAATACATTGTTATTATTATTACTGTATTTTATATTTTATATTTTATTTTTTATATTTTTTTATATTGCGAGTTTTTCATATTCGGATACGCATGCAACAAGACTATTTTTTTTATACAGAATATTAAAAGAAATTTATTAGTCATTCATGGATTACCATTCCAAATCTGGATCTAGCAGGGGTGGTTTGTAGGTTCATGGCCTTCGGGCCCCAACGTATTATTAAATGTGAGAGTGAAATTGAAATTTATTTAACTTTGTACATGACAAGGTTACATAACATTTTGACTCACAGAAACCTCAGTTTTTGTGAGAGTCTTATTCTCGAATTATTATTGTTTGCTGTTGACTGGTTACCCATAACAAATTATTTACATAATATTTTTCTACATCATTGTCATTTACACTTTCTAAGAGAAAATAAGTTTTTAAAAGGGCTTGTTTCTCTGTTCTAATGTATATAGGTTTTTATTGTAAATTTTTTGTACAAGACCCTGCGTTTATTGATTTGTTGATGTTTTGTTACTTCGGATTGTTTCAATATTTTCATTTTTAACATTTCTGGTTTCATACTCATGACATAACTTTTTCCGTTTTGTATCTTTCATTCTAATATAGATGAATACATTCTTAAATATATTCTGCTGATTGATAATACATCAAAATTGTTATACAAATATTTTATATCATAATCAAATTTTCTATCCTAATATAATCTCAAAATATTTTTATGTTGAGTTAAAAGAGGTTTTATGTGTATGTTGCACCCCAGTTTCGTATACAGTATTCTAATAACTCAGTAGGGCCCATCTCATCTGCTGGGGATGCTTTAAGAGAAAAGGTAGTGACCGGACCACCGTGTTTCCTTTATTGGAATTCCCTGGGAGGAAACACAATCATCGTTAAACAACGAAGCATAAGATATTTTGAAGAATCCGGAAAATCAGCAGAAGTTGTTTGCTGTGTACCTGGAATGTCATCCTGAAGGTGTGAATCTTGCGCAGAATTTTGATTGGGTATTACAGCACATGATGAAAACTTGTCTTCGGAAGTTGAAAGAAGCATTACTGGAAAAAGACCGCCACTCGTCCAAATATTGCTAGGCAGCGCCATAGTACCGAACCATTTCTTTGAATTCAGTACTAAACATGCTTTCTTTAAATTTTAACAGTTTTATAATGAATGAAGTTTTTCCATGATTGTGCAAGGATGTTGAAACGGCAAAATCTTGAACTGAAATGAGCAGTTGCAATACATATTTTTCTTTTTACTACTACAATATTTTTAAGATTTTATGTATCTATAGGGTAAAGTTTTATAGTCGGTGATTGAAATGTCTTCAATAATTCTTCGCCGTTTACTGGTAGTTACCTGATGGGTCTTGGTTTGAGGTTTAGACACTATAACAAATACTGGTATTCTCCGAATATTATTGGGAGAAAAATTAATTTTCTTTTGTGTTTCCAAACAGAAGGTGCAACTCCATTCTTTTTACTTAATTTTAGTGCTTTTTCTTCTACATTATCAGGTGTAATATTGCCAAACAACTTCTGAACAACAGGGGGAGCATTAGTTGACGAGCCTGCTTCAACAAGGGCATTATGTTGTTCATCGTAAGCTTTAACTGTAGTTGGTTACATTGAGTTCGAATTCCTCCTTGAATGTAGACTCTGATTTACATTTAAAGGGTTATACAACACCTCTGCTGCAGGTGGAATACAAAGGTTCATATTATTAAAATCTTTATTTCTATTTTCTTCAACTGGTCTTACTTCTCTAATTGTACGGTCAAATACATCATATTCAAAAATTAGAGGCATCAGATCAGAGTTTGAATCCCTTGGTGTAATAACATTATTATTTTCATTAGCATTATCACGAGCTGAGTCATGCACCATAGGTGGTGGAAGCATAGCATTCAGTGTTGGACTATTGCCACCAAGTAAGTCAGGTAATGGCTCATTTCCACTCCATTCAGTTTCCATTGGTGGAATGGGTAACAGTTTTTTCTTCTGGCATCTACTTCCTGTAAAAAATCTACTGCAATATTTATTGCACTGGTCATAAAACTAGTGCTTTCTTCTTCCATTGGAAAGCTTGTGTTAGTAATAGCAGGAAAATCAAATACTTCCACCACCCAATTTTAGTCAAGTTCCCTTATTGACAGTCGCGGTAAAATGTTTTGATTAAATACATAAGCAGGAGTTACCATCTCACTATTGCAAATATTCTTATTGTCCCATCATGCTGAAACTGACAATAATTTAGTTGCGCATTTACAGACTGTACTTTACTTTCTAATTGTTCATGCTGCTGATACTGCATAATGTATCATATCCATTATTGAAGTTCATTGAGATATCAGCATTCTGTACAACTGAAAAGAGAAGCGAGCTTTCTAATTCCGTCAATAAATGTTGACTATAGTGATAACGAAATAATTTAAATAGAGGAGCACCATTAATTCTATCTAAATCAATTTGGCGTTGATACCATAATTCATGAAATCGACCTTGCAACGCTTGAATTAACCCTTTATATTTCCATGGAGCCGAATTAAACAACAGTACATCTCCCACCGATTGACATAATGCAATGCACTCTTCTATTCTGTTCATAAACATGTATGTTAGGTAGAAAGTAAATTCTCTACTTACAACATCTCCTGTAGGGCGAAAGCCACAAATATACGAATATGAGATACCTCTCCATATAGCAACCATATCATTTCCATCTAACATTGTCTCTGTAACCACTGAGACAAAATGTTATCAATTAGATTCATGTTTGTCTTTTTCGGCAAAATAAAAGAAACAAGTACATGCTTAAAATGGTGTTTTCACACTCGTACTCTAAACGCAACTAACAACAAATTATGTTTGGTATACCTTAAATATTTTTTAAAACCAAAAGAATATTTCTGCAAACGATCAATAAAATTTTAGAAAAGTCACGTACTAATAATATTTCATTTCAACATACAGTAGTGTTATGTAAAACTGAATCATCGGTAGTATACGAACTTGTTTTATTGTCAAAAATATTATGGCAAACATTTGATGGTAAAGTAACATAAAACTCATCGGCATGCTCGTTAGAGAGCATGTTTACGACTGAACCGATTTTGTTTGCTGTTCATAGAGAAAGGATAACCTATCATAAATCCAGCTTTTCTTTCGTTTTATTACTTTCTGAATTAAAATAGTTTTCTGTTACCTAGAAAAACGTTTTGTAATTCATTATAATGAAATGTACATTTACTAGGATCACCTTTCCAATGTCGAGTTTTATAAGGGATTGGATTAATTTTAATGCATCGATCCACTAAAAATATCTCACGAGACAATATTGGTAAATACCCTTTTCTAATTTATATTTATATTTACTTACACGAATATAATCTTCAGGTTGAAATTTTCATTGTTTCTTAACACTCTTTTGTTTCCTATATAATCTTTCCCAAATTTCATTAACATTACAATCATTTACTTTTATAGGTGCATATTGAATGCTGGATTGTTTTGCATGATAAAGTTTTACAAATTGCTGTAAAATTTGAATAGAACTATAAGTAAAGTATTTATATATTTTTATCTTTCAATGTTCGAATAAAACATTCCACTAACACAGCTTTAATTTCAGAGTGTACACTATAATGATTTACTTGATATTTTTTAAAAACAGGTCTTAAATGTTGATTATAAAATTCAGTTCCTAAATTAGATTGACAATGAAGTTGAAGTAATTTTCTCTTACTGAATATGGTTTCTTTTGTAATATTGCTTTTGTAATGACAGGCCTTTATTGTTTATAACAGAAATACATATCGTATATCGACTAAAAGCGTCAATACTACATAAACATACTTATATCCATCAGAAAATGTTGATACATTTTGCATATTAGCTAAATCATTTTGTTCTAATGAATTACGTACACAAAAATAATAATGTTTACAGGGAAAATGTTTATATCTGGGAGACCCTTTTAGAAAACCTGTTTCATTTTTTAATTTGAAGATGCTACCTAAAGAATCTGAATATGCACAAGCATAATAAATTTTATGAAATGACATTATTTAAATTTTATATTAATTATAATTTTTAAATAATGAAGAAAAATGTTTCCTGATTCTTTTACGAGCAGTATTTTCTTTATTACTTTCTTGGTTTTCTTTTCCTTTTTCTTCTTTACAACTTTACAAGGTTTTATAACATTGATGAAGCTACCACCTGCGCCGTATCGAAAACAAACAAATTCAAATTGAACATTATTATTTTCTAACAATTCTTTAAATTCTTGAATGCCGATTGGATTTTTAGAAGACTTTCGAGTTATTTCTACATGATTAATAAGATCTATAATATTAGTACCGGGATTGACTTATTATTTAGTTACTGCCCTAATCTGATCCCAACTGATTCCGTTGGAAGCTTGAAGGAGGTTTAATAATAATTGATTCTTTTTAGAAAATGATTTTGGTACTAAACTAATAATATGCTGAATAATGGGTAACATATTTGTTGATTGAGAATTGTAAACGAGCAAGATAACTTTTGTGCTTGTGGAGTATATTCCAAAAATGTAATGTTTGCTCATGTATGTTTCATGTTTCTTCTGGGGAAAGATCATTTCGTTTTAATATTTCATCCATTTCATTTTCCAAACGTGTTTAATGATACTTTACGGACTTCATAGTGGAATACATTTGAGTACTAGCATTTTCTGGAATAAGTGCCATCTTTTGAAATTTCGACGACATTTTATCGGTTAAAGAAACTTCCAGATACTGCACTTAAAATAGGAGTTAATAATAAAGGTAAAAGGGAACCATCATTTTGCACTAATAGTTTACATTTCTTCTTTAAACGCAATTTTTTTAGAGAGAGTGCGCGCGATGTCATCCTATGTCGACGTAATTTTTTGCTTCTGACGAGGAGAGAGTTCAAATTTAACAAAAGACATTTTTACCTACTTGAACAATAGTTCGAATTACACCATTAGGCACACTTTAAATTAATAAGTTACGTTTTTTGTTTTTACATTTACAAATGGCACGGAGCTAACTCAAATGATGTTTCGCGCTTGACATTTTGATGCTGATTGACTTTAATTGGCTTATTCCTGTCTTTTACATGTGCGTAGATGTGCATAGTTTCATCTGGGAATATATTTGTGTATTGTGAAAAGCAATGTATCGCACACGCTGCTATACTACTTACTTGAAGGAAACACTGAATGCCCTCAGTATTTTCTTAAATTTAATCAGAAAATTTAATGATCCCATCCGTCAACATTTTCACGTCATTTCTACAGTAAATGAACAATTCCTGTCGTAAGTTAAAAGTTTTGTTTCATAATCTTTATGCCAAATTTCTCACTCATTCCGCTAACTTTCGGATCTTCCTTCATTATCGAAAAGATCGAGCGGTTGTCATTTTCCATTGTAATTTGGTTTTCATGTGTCTAAGAGGTATGAGAAATGTCCCTTCTTTAATGTTGCGTTTAATCCTAAAAATGCCGGTAAGTTTGATAGTTTTACTTACATAAGCAAATAAGTGGCTCTAAAACTAATGTTGCGTACAAGCATTTCTATAACTTGAGCATTTTGGCTGAAGTTTTGGGGAGTGATTCCTTCTTTTTAAATGAGTGTACGCGCAATAATAACGGAATTGAATTTTCACTGTTATGTGCTAAAGTTACCACTGTTTTAAATTTTCGACCATGACGGAGGATGTTTTTTACAAAGCTTTCAATATCTTAAAACACAAAATCTTTCTCACTCTGTACATTATCACATTGAAAAGATTTATAATCTTACTCCAAAAAGCTCTTACATTTAAAACAGCGGTGAGACGCACAAGTCAGTTTTGATCGGTGTTCACGCTCACTTTTTCATTTGGCTTTATTAACATCGTTTGAAGGTCATATATAAGGCATACAAGAAATCAGTTCCATGTTTCGCTTTCACCTTTCGCACTAAAGAGAAATGATAATCTTTAACGTACAATTTGCAGCTACTGCAGAAATGCTCGCCACAAACATGAATTTTACTATTCTTTTTCCTCTTTTGACTATCGACTTTTACTCCACTGTGAACATAATTTCACATAGAACATATAGGTCTTCTTAATTTCTCTATAGTGCAATGATTACCGAAACGTAGAGATCACGGAAATGTTCTTAAACACTTATTGCAACTAATCGCTCTCTTCGTCAGAAGGAGGTTCATGTTAATGGTAATCTTGACAGTGCTCGCACAAATACAAGCACCTATGATTCATACCACCATGCATTGGTTTTAATCATGCTTTACAGTAATATTTACTTCTTAAAATAGGTTAATACTCTCAATCACGTCAAGTGCTGGTCATAATAGAAAAAACGTTTCTTATTACTCTGAACATTTCTACCATAAATCACTTCAAAGTCATGACTAACAGGTTTCAAAACATATATTACAATTTGGAATTGATTTAGACAATAATCCTGAAACCTATCAATTGAATCGATATTTCCACCTAAACTAGAAATTTTAACTCGTGCTTTTCTGAACAGGTCTTTAGCTTCATTTTTATATTTTAAATGATAGCTTTTCATGTACGTTACCTTAGAATGCTCACCTAAAGCAGGTAATTCCGCTAAAACTAGAGCCCTAGGCAGAGAATCATACCAGTTGGATCCCAAATTAGGCATAGAAATAATGTATTATTGCAAATACTCCTCCGAGGGTAAATAATTACCAATATTTCTTCTGCCTTTTCCACGAATGGGGTCAGTAATATTGGCTTTAACCGCCACGCTATCAGCCAATAAAAAACTTTCGTTCGAGATGAGAATATTCTCAATGGATCGAAGAATGTGTTCGGTGTTCAAATGGATACGTTTTCGCCACGGAATGTTGACGTTTTATCAGTTGACGTTATTGTTACTTTCTATGCTAAAAGCTACCGAGGATTTTGGATAAACAGCAGAAATTAAATGTTGTGCAAAATCGAACAGTTTCTCCACATAGTAAGCCGGCGTTAGAGTGGAGGTGCCATCTTCCACACGTATGGAGATTTCCTTACCTTTTACTTTTAAAACACCGACACCTAGATCTTCCCCCGTTCCCTGTTGCATTATTTTTTGAATTCCCAGTTTTCTTTACATGATATTCAACATGATCAATTTCATTAAAAAGATTGACCTCATGTTAAGACATAATTGACTCCCCCATTCCCCAGTCCATATCCAGAAAAGAAATAGATTCATTCTCAACAACAGGAGGAATAGGAGGAGAAGTAAACGATTGTGGTAAGACAGAAGAAACAAAAGAAGAAGTAGACGGTTACTAATGGACCTGGCCGTTGTTAAAAAAAGTAGTGGCCTGTACTATCAAGACAGAAGTAACCACGTTTACTGGAGCAGAAGTTTTGGCTCAAGCACTGTAAGAAGTGGTGGATGCAGGCACTGAATTAGCAGGGCCAAAAGATAAGGAGTATTCACGATTCCGAGGAACAATATTTAAACTATAGTCTTCATTAAAAATTACATAAACTTCATAGATATCAACTCTCGGAATCGGAATTAATTGAAACAAATACGCAATATCAGAGATTCATCCGTTTCTTACATCATAGTGTTCCGTTAGCAAACATTAATGCTGGAAAGCCAGCCTAACAATAGATAGAGTATTAAAAAGGCAGCATGTCCTAAATCAATTAAATCGTTCACATGTAAGCAAGCACTAAAACAGGGTTCATATTACAATGGAAAGAACTTTAAAGATGATTTAGAAACTGATGAACATTACTTATATTTCGTGGAAGTACTGCCTGTGCCGGCATTTAGCACAAAGTCACGAAAGCAGTATGCATCGAATCCGCATCAAAGAATATCTTTTCCTTTTGTACAAGGAAAATCTTGTCCGCGTTGGCGATTTCTGCTCTTAAATTCATTGTTTTTTCTTCTTTCCGTGGTGGTAAATATTTCAATTCATTGAAAAATCTGAGGAAATAACAATATTGTAAATTATACTTCTTGTTTTCATATAAGATTTCCGTTTTCACAATTTCAAATACATTTACTTGAACAGAAATAGTACAATGTACATAATTCTGATTATTCACTCTTCTTCTTCTTTCAAAAAAATAATAACACTTTCTTTCTTAAAATAAGAATTTCAATTTTGAAAATATACTATTTTCAACAAAATAGGAAAGTACTGCTTCAGTTAAGATAGCTATGTAAAGAAACTATACTCAATTTCACAACACTTTTAAATATGAATTAGTGATTTCAAACTACACTGAACATGTCCTCACTGAACTGATAGCTTCAAGTACAAACTGAAACTACTTGTCTGCGTGTGAGAGTTACTCTTTTATAATATTAGATTGGTCTTTTACGCATGCGAGGTAAATGAATTACAAAACCGTTTAAAAATAACAAAGTTCCTGCATTGTACTATTTGGACTTTCTTTATTACGCATGCGCAGTCTCAAATAAATAGACTTAGTAATGAAGAAATATATTTTAATTAAAATAGCCCTGTCGAGTAATTTTCAATCATATTAAAACTTTAGGAGTGGAGCCCCATTTCATTCTTTTTCAGTTGAAATCAAACATACCCACAAATTTCTAATATTATTAAGACTTTTAAAGTGAAACCCTATTTCATTATTTAAAATTCAAGCTTCTAAATTCATAAATAACAATTAAGACTAGACTTCTGCATTCAAAATACGAGGTCTCAAAGAAATGCCTCCACCGTCTGTAGACTAGTTTACAGTACATTTGCCATGGAAGATGTACTGCAACTGTTCAGAAACACTTGGAACAAACTCGCCGCGGCAAGTTTCTTGCAAATATACTGCAAATGTTCAGCGAATTTGCCATGGCAAGTTTAGTACAAATTCACTGCAAGTATGTGCAATGAACTGTGTTCCATAATACAACTTAGCCATCGCGGCGCGACACGCGAACGCGTTTTATAACGGCCGCTCCGGCCTGCTAACACGTTTTTAATAACCAGTTCGGCCCGCGAACAAGTTTTTAACAACCGCTCCGGCCCGCGAACACGTTTTAACCAACGGTCCAGGTTGCGAACACGTTTCTTAACGTCAGGACCGCAAATAATGACGGGTTTAATAAACGAAATTAAACGCTAGGGCGGGTTTTACCGGTTACGAATTGGTTAAAGCGTAATAATAAAATGTTATACATTTAATTTAACATCCCCCAAAAGAAACATTGAGCCTTTTCAATTTATTATGTTCGCAACTATTTAATTTAAACACAAGCTCCCATTACAAACCACACGTAATTTACTTTAGTGCCGTTATACTTTATTGCAAGCACAAGCAAAGTCTAAGTGTTTAGGTATTATCTCTGCTATTTTTCACCCATATGCACACGTTATGTGAAAAGGTACTGTGATCACACATAAGAAAGTTACTGTGTTAGGATAAACTTCCGGTCATCAAATCCACGTGTCTCCTAATAGAGAAAGATACTGATTTCCTGTTTACATGTTCCATGTTTTAAATTGTATATGTAAGCTTATTTCCCATATTTTTTGATATTAACTATTCAATTCAAAAAGAATTAGAATGAAAATAAATTACGATGAAAATAAACATACATTTTCTTCCCACTTTACATGTACTCTCTTATTGAACGTGGAAATGAAATTAAACGCCATCTCTCGGCCACCAAGTAATCTACAGTTTTTCCGAACATAAGATATGCAGTATTTCCAGAATTTTTTCTTTCTTATTATTACAAAATTAATAAACAAATGTACGTCACGTGTTCCAAAAGCTATTATTCCTTATAGCAAATAAGCAAACAGCTTTTCCAATGTTTGTTTACGTGAAAATAACGTAAAAACTACATTTTCTTGTAAGTGCATGTTACAACAGTATGAATTTCCGCTATTTTATGTCCAACTGTGTTACTATTTTCAACACTAGTCTATTTATCAAAAGCAATGTTAAATTTTATTATTTTATGCCATTCTCCATAAGATTTAAGAGTAACACTGAAAAATAAAGTGTGTTTCCTCTTTTCTGCCATTTGACATGGTAAATATAAGTGTTTCCTCATGTGCTCTCCCTACATTCAGGCAAGGCAATATTCGGCGTGCATTATTTCTGTGTCTACGTCAGCTTGCAACCGGGCTTGCTTCTTATACGTCAGCTCATGCCATCTATTTGTCATTAATGGGACTACGTCTAGGTAATAATATATAAGAGCTTCTATATTTATTTTATACGGTTAATTAAATAATTTAATTTAAGCGGTTACGCAGTAACAAATTCAAGTTCCGTGAAGTGTTTCTAAACTACAAAACCCCAAAAAATATTTATCAGTTGCTTTTTAACATTTCGGGGCCCCTCTCTACAATATTTAACAGTGGTAGTGCAGAATTTCACTTTTTTATACACAGGTCTATTATATAGTGTACGATTTAATACTAAAATATTTATTCATCATTATCATTTTAATATTCAAGTTTCCCTGCTGTAAGGCCGTTAAAGCAATAGTACATTTTTAATATTTTATGGCCCACTAATTTACAGTGTTAGTGGAAAATTATTTTATTTTATGTCAGGGCTTATTATTCATATGTACAATCTAAACACTAAAATATTTATTATGAGGTTTTAATATTTTAGGCCTACAGCTGACACAAAACGTTAAGGTTTCCTAAGTACAGGCTAAAATAAGTAAAATTGGAACGTGAAATAATAATAATAATATCAATGTGAAATTCATCTAGTCCGATTTTAAAACGCGTACAACAGTTTACAGTAAGATGTCTTCAACTGCATACAATCTAATTAAAGGGAGAAGAAGAAAAAATATTAAAATCTATTCATTTATTCACAGTGTTAATCAATGTTAAACTACAACTTTTTCTGTCTCACATTTTCATCCTGAAGGCGACATTTTCTCAAAAATACTAGAACCGAAAGCAAATAATATGCAGTTTAGTCATCATATCTAAAAGCTAGTTTCCATCATTCTTAAATGATAATAATAATAATAATAATAATAATAGAGAGTTCTTCATTTAATTCTTAACACTAGCACAAGCAAATGAACACAAAAACAATCAAAAAATTTCAATAGGAATCTTCAGTTCTTTTAAAGTAGCTAAAGTAAATGGGAAATTCATTCAAAATTTACAAAGTAATAACTTTCATTGAACGCTAAGATTCCACCATTTTATTTTTGTTTTCACGCTTTATTCATAACAAATCACATGCTTTCCCCAGTTATTAGCCACGCCTGTCTGTTAAGCTGTAACAGCGAATGACATGCTTTCTCTTTTTTCTGCAGTAAGTCCACCTCTCACGTTCAGGCTATCTGACAAGTACTGGCATCTTGCGGCCATTTCATAAAGATAAATGTTTTCTTTAAATTCTTTTGTTATGTACGTTTCATTATTAGATTTGAAAAGGTAAAACAAGTTTATTTTTCCTGTTAATGAAACCTTCAAATAATATCCGTAGCATGTTTCATTTAAGATAAATTTATCTTGAAAATTATTGACTAAATCAAAAAGACAGCGTCTAAAGGCTAAAACAAAATTAATTAATTAAATTCATCATAATTACAGATGAAAAATAAATTTACCCATTTAATGCTACTGCTATTTTGTTGTCTGCTTATTCAATGCTGCCTGAAACTTAAAAGAGAAATATTAATTATACCATTTCTAATTGATCCTACCCTTAAAAGATATAGAAGTTCGTTCAATATTTCACTTTCTTAAACAGCTTCACTATACAGATCAAAGTCAGTAACAGAGAAAAGATATAGAGGTAAGAGACTGCCAGGTTTTTATTTATTAAAGTCAACTGCACATTTATTTCAAATTTTCAACTTTCATCGAAACTTCTAGGCTCAGAATGGGTATTCCCTTTAAATATTCAGAATTCGTGTCCTAAACGGTTACAAAGAGCGGAAAATACCTCACGTAAGTATATGTTCTATTAAGTGTTACGCGTGATGAGAAATTCTACACGTACGCATCTGAATTTTTAAGTTAATCCGTTATCTGTAATCATTTTAAAGTAAAATATATAATTACTTTAAGTTAGTGATATTCGAAAAAAATAATGTTCGAACAACTGTATTACAGGAAAAGAGATTCAGCATCTTAACAGCTGTCAATCGGTTATCTCCAGTCATTCTAAAGCAAAAAATATAATTACGTTCCTTTAAATTATCCAAAAATCAAGTTCAAACAACTGTTATAAAAGACGAGAAATTCTGCACGTACGCACGCACCTATCTTTTGATTTCAATCCGTTAATGGGTGTCTCATATCATTCACATATCATAAATATCTACACTTTTTAGAAAAAACCTAACTTCCTCTATTTCACCGAGAAACAGTTTCTTCTGAACGAGAGATTCCACACTCACATGTCTTTTAATACCAATCCGTTACCTATAATAAATCTCAAGAAACATAACTATTTACATTAGGAGAGTCACGTACGCCACAAATAAATTCTGCTCTTTTCACCGAAACGTATTCTCTTCTAACAGGCGACAATTTTTCTGGAAACGGACTTGCCAATAACAAACTGCACTTGCAACAAGTATGTTAACCGTTAGTAAACTACGTCTTTATTTCAGTTTCAGTTTATCGGTGGAGAAGAGAACATTTTTCTGTGTCTCAGGTAGCATTATTAGAGTTATTTCCTTATTTTTTTATGATGGTTCCTATTTTTTAAAACTATTTATTATTTGTTTAAGAAGCATCAATAAAAAGTCTTAGAGGGCTCACTTCATGTTTTTAAAAAAATTGGTTTATTATTTATTATATACCTAGCTTGAGCCTGCTGCAAAACATACTTGGTAGCGGCTTGAATTCCCGATGGGCACTCAGCATCGTGAGGACAACTGGCAAGCTGTTGTAAATTAAAGGCAGTGGCAATCACAGTTAAGAGTTAAGCATCTCCTTTTTAAACAGGTTTGCTTAATGCTGAAGCAGTAGACCTCATCCAGTAGAGGATTGAATATGGCTGTGAATTACTATTATTATTTTTATACAGTTAACCTAGACCCATAATATAAATGGTTTCATTTGTCTGCTGTAAATGCTTAAGTTAAAAAAATAACTTAATATTCCAATTTTAAAACCAGAGACGCACATAGAAAAAGATCTCAGTGGCCTCTTCAATAACTTGTTCAGCAAGCATGAATAAAAGTCTTAGAGGATTCACTTCATGTTCAAAATTTTAGGTATATTATTTATTATATACCTAGCTTGAGCCTCCTGCGTAACCTAGTTGGTTGCTCGTTCAACTTCAGTGCGAACGGTCCCGGGTTTAATTTCCGAATGGTTTAGTGTTGACTCAGCATTCTGAGGACAATTGGCGATCTGCTGTAAATAAAAGACAGTGGCAATCACAGTTAAGAGTTTCGGTTCTCCTTTTTAAACACGTTTGCTCAACGTTCGAGTAGTAAGTAGATCATCTCCTCCTTCTGGGAGAGGCCTCATTAAATGGTGAATTGAATATGGCTCTGAATTATTATTATTATTATTAAATACTTAGCCTAAGAGGACCCCTTTTCTCATAATAAAATGCTTTCGTTTGTCTTTTGTAACTGTGTAACTTCAAAAATAACTTAATATTCCAATTTTAAAACCATGGATGTACATAGAAAAAATTCTGAGCGGGGTTATATTTCGAAATTCTCTTTTACTAAGGTTTAAGTTATAAAATAACTTCATGTTCCTATGTAAAAGCAGTGACGAACTACAATTATCTTTGGCTTATATATTCAATTTGAGGGGACATGGCCCGCTTTTTGAACATCCTGACTACAATGTTGAATACCAGCCATCTTTGCTGCATCAAGTACTATATCACTCACCCGCTCTTCTTTAAACTCACGCACGCCTATTATCTCGACATTTTCCTGTAGCTGTCGTTGCTCCAAGTCACCCAATTTTATTTCCAATCTATTAACTGGTCATTTAAGTTGCCGGTTTTCTGATTCTAACGCGGAGAATTTAGTTCTTAACCCCGAAACTGTCTTCTTTATGTCTGATATGGCTTTTTAAAAGTCACCAACCTTATCAGATAGACATTTAAAGCTTTTTTCCAATTCACCTACAGTTTCACTCATTTATTCAATTTTAGGCACCTTGGCGTGTATCTCACTTACTAGTATCAATTTAGGTAGCTTCTTTAGATCAATTTCTTCGTTTTGGAGGATTTCTCTAGTATTAAAATTTCCACTGGTTTTTACGCGAACAAAGTTTCCTAAGATCTTCGGAACTATTTAGGTTTGTACACTTAGCATTGTAGTAGTTTTCACAGCCACCTGAACAATATATTGCCTCCTTTGGGTTTTGTGACGAAATTCCTTCGTTACAAAATCCACATAAATCTTAAATGTTGAGCAAGACACGCACAACAACAAGGAGGAAGTATTACAAGAGCAACAACAACAAACGTCTTACTCGTAAGACTGCTAAATTGAGATGATACTAGCGATTCGAAAATGGTGACCAACATTTCTTTAGTCCCCAATTTTTCAAATATTAAAAAGTCTCATTGCAATCGTTTGTGCACACATTTTTTGGGTTTGCGCACAATTACAAAGGGAATCATTAACAATTAAAAATGCCGGCTACCATTTCTTTGGTCGCACCTATATTTCAAACATAAAGTATTCTTATTGCGGGTGTTTGTACATCATTTGTGCAGCAGCTTCAGTTTTGTGCATAATTATAAAGTTAGGTATTGGGAATTGCAAATTGACGGGCACGATTTC
The DNA here is from genome assembly GCA_022664845.1 of Lepisma saccharinum. Classification (NCBI taxonomy): domain Eukaryota; kingdom Metazoa; phylum Arthropoda; class Insecta; order Zygentoma; family Lepismatidae; genus Lepisma; species Lepisma saccharinum. The sequence goes on along the minus strand of JAGDQP010007342.1, from coordinate 42,883 downwards.
TTCATCCTCCCCTCCATCCGCACACTTTGTTAGAGAATAAAATCTTATTGAAAGCTTATTACATGCACTTTTAACTTTTGCGAAAAATTATTAAATGAGATATTACCAATTCAAAAATGATTGTCAGCATTTGTCACCTACCCAATTTTTAAAATGTTAAAACTTGTAATTTCAATCGTTTGTGCACGTTTGTTCCCTCGCAACTTCAACGTTTCTGCAGAATTAACCCTCTCAAAAGAATTTTCTTTGCGAATGGGGAGAGGACAGCCCCCAAATTATTGGGACGGATTTTTTTCTAATTGGAATCGTTTGTACTTCGTTTGTGCACTTTTGTGCACGCATTCTTACTGTTTGTGCCTAATTGCCACTGTAATATTATACTTTAAATCTGAAGGACTGGGGATGCGGTGTGCCCCCAATTTCTCGAATTCGAATAGTTTTTTAAAAAATCGTTTGTGTACGTTTGTGAAACCATTTTTAGCGTTTTTACACAATTTTAATCAATTTATGAAGTGAGATAATTCAGAAAGATTTTTTAAAAAAGGTATTGCAATTTATTGTTCATCGTTTGTGCACGCATTTTTAGCTTTTTGTGCACAATTATTAAGTTAAATAATAGCAACTGAAAAAGGGTGGAAATATTTCTTCAGCCCTAATTTTTCAAAAATAAAATATTCTTATTGCAATTGTCTGTGCATCGTGTCTGTGCATCGTGTCTGTACTTTCGTGCACGCAATTTTGGTGTTTATGCACAAATATTAAAAGAGAAAATAAAATCTAAAATTATCGCAATCATTTTTCTCATACCCACCTCCCAACAATGTTTCAAAAATAATTTTTGCAATCGTTTAGCACGTTTGTATATACATTTTTAGCTTTCTTGCTCAATTGTTAATTGAGATATTAACAATCCAAAATTGGCAGACCTAATTTCTTCAACCACCCCATGTTTTGAAAATAAAATTTCTTATTGCATTCGTTTGTGCACGCGCTTTTAACGTTAGTGCACAATTAAGAACCGAAAAAATGTACAAAAAAGAAAATTTAATGAGGTGGGAAAAAGACAGCCCCTGCAAATAGTCACATGGAAATTTATCACATTGGAATCGTTTGTGCATCATTTGAGCACGTTTCTGCACGTATTCTTAGGGTTTGGGCACAATTACCACTATAGAAATTTTAATTTTAATTTGGGGTAAATGCGGAAAATGTGCCCCCGAATTTCCTGAATTCCAATCTTTTTGTACAGAGTTTTTGTGTATGGTTTCTACACGTTTGTGCACGCAATTTTAGCGTTTGTGCACAATCATGAAATGTGATATTAGCAATTCAAACATGGAGGCAACTATTTCTTCAGCACTTTTTTTTAAAATTAAAATTCTTATTGCTATCGTTTGTAAATCGTTCGAGCACGTTTATGCACACACTTTTAGCGTTTGTTCACAATTATTGAATGACAAATTAGAAATTGAAAAATCGAGGCTACCATTTCTTCAGTTCTCCCCATATTATTACATAACTTCATTATTGTTTATTGCACTCGTTTGCGGATCGCAACATGCACGCATTTTTAGCGTTAATACGCAATTATTAAGTGAGATAATAGCAATTAATTATGGCGTCCATAATTTGTTAAGCCCGCTATTTTTTTAAAAAATTATTAACGTTTTCACTTAATATTTGTGAACAATTATTAAGTAAGACAATAGCAAATTTAAAAATGGCACAACCATTTCTTCAACCTCCCAATTTCTCGAAGTCTCTTATACAATCACTTGTGCATCGCTAGTGCATATTAGTGCACGCATTCTTAACGATTGTGCACAATTACCACTGCAGGAAATGAACTTTTACTTTGGAGGAGTTGGCAAAACGGTGGGTGGTCCCACAACTTCTCAAATACCAATCATCTCTTCGAAAGGTTTGTGCATCGTTTCTGTACGTTTGTGCGCAACTATTAAGCGAGATATTAGCAATGCAAAATTGGCGGCAACTATTTCTTCAGGATTAATTTTTCAAAAATTAAAAATTCCTATGTCAATATCTTGTGCATCGTTTGTGTACAAATATTGCGGGAAATTAGAGCAATTCAAAATTGGTGGACACCATTTCTTCAGCCCCAAGTCTACAAAAATAAAATAATTTTATTTCAATTGCTTTTGTATTGTTTCTGCACGTTTTTCGCACACATTTTTAGAATTTGTTCACAACTGTTAAGTGAGAAAAGGCAATTAACAATGGCGGCCACAATTTCAAGGTCTTGCAAATTTTCTCAAAATTAATATATTCTGATTACAATCGTCTGAGCACTCAATGTTAATGTTTGTGTAAAATTATTAAATGAGATTTTATCAATTCAAAAATGGCTGCCATCATTTCCTAAGTACCCAATTTTTCAAAGTAAAACTTCTTATTGCAGTCGTTTCTACCCGCTTGTGCACGCACATTTAGCTTTTGTGTAAAATGATTCAGTGAGATAATAGCAATTCAAAATGATTGCAACCAATTTTTCTTCAATTTTTAAAAAAATAAACAAAATTCTTACTTCAATCGTTTGTGCACTTTTGTAAACGCATTTTTGCTTCTATGCGCAAGATAACAGCAATTTGAAAACGGCGACTACCATTGCTTCAGCCCCAAATCTCTCAAAAGTAGAAAATTCTTATTGCATCCGTTTGTAAGCGAATTTTTATCCTTTCTGCATTATAATTAAGTGAGACAATAGCAAATAACAATGGCGTCCACAATTTTTTAACCCATCCAATTTTATGAAAATTAAAGGATTTATATTGCAATCGTTTGTGCATGCAGTTTTCTAACTTTTGTGCACAACTATTAAGTTAGATATTAGTAAATCTAAAAATGTCGCCAAATTTCTTTAGCTCCCTCAATTTAGAAGACACTTATTTAATCGGTTGTACATAGCTTCTGGACATTTGCCAACGCATTCTTATCGTTTGTGCACAATTACCACTGTACAATATCAAATTTTAAGGTGGAGCAGATGGGAAAACGGTGGGCCATTACTTCTCGAATTCCAATTATTTGTTCCGAATTTTTATGCATTGTATTTGCACGTTCCTACAAAATTATTAAGTGATATTAGCAATTCCAAATTGTGGTCACGATTTCTTCAGCCCCCATTTTTCATTGAAAAAGTTGATTGATGGTACATTGTTCCAACTATAAAACATGTTGAATATACTTCTTATCGCAGTCGTTTTTGCATCGTCTCTGCACGTTTGTTTACTCACTTTAGCATTTGTGAACAACTATTAAATGAGAAAAAATAATTAAATATGGCTGCGGCGACCATATCTCCGGACCTCCAAATTTTACAAAGTAAATTATTTTTATTGGAAGCATTTGTGCACGCATATTTAATGGGATATTATCAATTCAAAAATGCCGGGAAACAATTTCTTCATTCTCCCAATTTTCAAAAGTACAAAAATATTGCAATCGTTTGTGCACGTTTTGGCACACATTGTTATATTTTGAGCATAATGATCTATTAAGAAAATAGCAATTCAAAATTATTGCAACTATTTCTTCAGTCCCGCAATTACTAATATAGAAATTTTTATAGCAATCATTTGTGCATCTTTTCTGCTTTCGTGTGTATATTTATCAAAATATTAGCAATTTCAAAAATAGCGGAATCTGTTTCTTGACCCATAACTATCAACAATTAGAAATTGTAATCGCTTGTGCATCGTCTGTGCACTTTCACGTACGCACTTTTAGGTTATGCACAGTTATTAAGTGAGATTATTAAAGCAATTCAAATTTATGTCAATTATGCCTTTAGCTTCGCAATTTTTCAAAAATAAAAAAATCTTATTGCAATCTTTTGTGCACGCTTGCGCGCACATTTGTAATGTTTTTGCACAGTTATTAAGTAAGATAATAACAATACAAAAATGGCATTCAGTTTTTTAAAAAATAAATCTTATAGAAAGAAATAATTTGAGCATCGTTTGTGCAGGATTGTACATTTATTTTTAGTTATTGTGAACAATTATTAAGTGAGATAATCGAAATTCAATATGATGGTAATCATTTCTTCAGCCCCGCAATTCTTCAAAATTAACAAAATTATCATTACAATCGTTTCAGTATGTTTGTGCATGCATTTTTAACTTTTATGCATGGTTATCAAGTGAGACAATAGCAATTCAAAAGTGGAGACCACCATTTTGTTCGTCCCAAATTTCTCGAAACCCAATATTCTTGCTGAAAATATTTGGGACCACTTTGTGAACCCCAATTTGTTAAAACAAATATTGTATAATCGCTTATGCATCGCTAGTTCACAATTGTGCGTGCATTCCTAACGAATGTACACAATTATAACTGCAGAAAATAATGTTCATTTGGAGGAGTTGGTAAAACGGTGGCTCCAGAACTTCTCAAATTCCAACCTTTCTCTTCTGAATTATCGTGCATCAATTGCGCATGTTCATGCACAATTATTACGTGAAATATTAGCAACAAAAAATTGGCGCGCACTATTTCTTCACGACGAAATTATTTGTGCATAATTTTAGCGTTTGTGCACAAATATTAATGAACTTAATAACAATTAAAAAAGAAGGACACCGTTTCTTCACCTCCAAATTTCCCTAAAGTTAAATATTTTTATTGGAATTGCTTTAATAACATATGTGCATACACACATTTTTAGAATTTGTTTACAATTGTTAAGCGACAAGAATTAAATATGTACTTTGAAATATGTTCACAGAGAAAAGTAGTTTTTCCATTAATGATATCCGTGTTATGGAGTTTAGTGGAAATGAGGACAACTTAATCCTTGCGATTCATATCTTCATATGACGTGTCAGCTGCCAGGCCATCTTGAAAGAAAGACCCATCACTAAGAACTCTGGTTTGATTCATATCGCAATATTTTTTTAAAAGTTATGTTTGGGACGTGGGGACAAAAACTGATTTAACACAAACCAGGGTAGTTAATAATGCGTTTTCGTTCTTAAAAATTCTCCGAACACCCTACTTTGAAGTACAAAATGTACTTCCGATTAGAGAAAACCCGCTACTAGTAATATACAGGGATTTAGAAAATGTAAATACTCCTTTTGCTTTCTCTAATGTTATTCTTGCAGCCTTCATTTCATCATTGGCTAGACAAGTATTATAGTTTATTAGAAAAATTCGATACTGAAAATCATATTAATTCTGATACTGTTTCTCTCTTTCATAGGCAAAAGAGAAACGAACCTCCATCGCTTCATATAGGGGATTTTTTTAGCACACTTAACTGATGAAATTAAAGAGGGATCGGAGATCCCTATTTTCATTGAGTTAGGACCGAAGAATTTTCCATATAAGGAGAAAGGAATTTGAAGGAGTAAAATTAAACCTAATATTAAAATTAGGGGTATTAATTTAAAATCTCGTGCTTTCAAAATAATAAATTTCGATCATATACTAAATTTAATTCATAAAACATAATTATGAAAAGAAATTCTTTAAACATCCTAATGCTACCGATATTAAACCCTGCTTCAAGATTTTGTTTCATTTAATTTAATTGTATATCATAAGCAAACATCCATGAGAGAAACTGTGCCTAGACTTGAAACAGAAAGTCATCAGAATGTTCCAGGTAAAACGAAATTTCATAATAAATTTTCAACTTTACCTTTCGGCTATAAAAAAGAAGAGTTGATGATCCCTAGTTCATTTCTCTTTTGCCTCTGGTCATGATGGTTTTTCATCCTTTTCTTCATCCTGTCACTATCCTGACTTCTGGCCCAGCACGACTGTGAAAAGTTATTTTTAAATAGATTATTAATTCATCGTCAAACGATGTTTTCTAATCATTGTAACGAAATTGTATTGTTCTATGGTGCTGTTAAGCTATCTAGTGAAATTACTAATATTAACTTAAGATACTTAAGTTATCTAGTGAAATTACTAATATTCGATTTCATTTTGGAATTCCTAATATTAATACCTTGGAAATTCAGAAAATACACTTCCACTATGATCTTATGTCTGAAACTAATGCAGATGTTTCCAAGATATAGACGAAATTTCACATCATAAAAATCTGAGCGTAATTTGTATAGTTGAGAATTTATTTCCAAAAGAATAGTATGCACGTGGCTTCTTATTAAACGTACATTGTATCCTTCTCTTCAAGAATCCTAAAGATAATTTACAAATACAGCATTTAGCAAGGCAAGTTATCCCTCAGTATAGTAAAGAGGTCTTTCAAGTGTTTCAAAATGTCACTGCTGAACCTCATTCATATTTGCTTTTTTGACTGAACTCTAAAAGAGATGCTCTATGTCTAGGTACAAATATATTTAGAGATGAAACTATGAATATCTACACATATGTAAAAGACGGATAAGCCAATTCAAGCTAGTTGTCATTTAGATGTCAAGTATAAAATATCCTTTCAGTGAGTTCCGTACAATTTGTAAATGTAAGAATAAAAAACTAAAGCATTAGTTCAAAATGTATCTATTGGTGTTATTCGAACTATTGCTCAATTAGGAAAATATATTAAACGGTAAATTTATACTCTCTCTCCTCGTCCGAAGTAAAGGTTACGTTGACAAAGAGATTACGTGAACTCTTTCTGAAACGTTCAAGTTAAAAAAAGAAATGTAAACTACTAGTTTAAAATGATGGTGCTGTTTTACCTTTATTATTCTTAAGTCTTATTATTATTCGAAACTTGAGGTTTAAGTGCCATAGTTGGAAGTTTGTTTAATCGATAAGATATCTTCACAGTTTCAAAAATGGTACTATTTCCAGAAAATGCAAATGCGCAAATGTATTCCACTTTGAAGACTGTACCTTATGAAACCTGATGAGATAATGAAATTAATGAAATTTTAAAACAATGCGATCTTTCTGCCTATTGAAAAATGGAAATTATATCAGCAGGCATTACATCGTTACTGAAAATATACTCGACAGTCTCGGAAACCAGTTATCTTTCCCGTTTGTAACTCTCAATCGTCAAATAAGTTACCCATGATTAAATATAGTATTAGTTCAGTTCCAAAACATTTTTTTAAAAGCCTCAAATATTATTAATCCTCCTCCAAGCTTTTTATCGAAGCAGTTGGGATCAAAGTAGCGTAGTAACCTTAGATAATAAAGTAGTTCCAGGTTCAAATATTATTGACTTTATTAATGACGTGGTAAGAATTCGAAATAGTCCTAGAAATCCAGTTGGTATTCAATAACTCAAAGAATTATTACAAACTGCTGATATTCCCTTAGAACTAGTTAATTTTCAATATGGCACAGGTTTTGCTAATATATTAAATAGGAAAACTAGTACTAGTAATGTAATAAAGAAGAAGGAGAAGACTTCTAGTAAAGCATTAAAGGAATAAAAACTCATTTTTCTTCGCTTTTTAAAAATTATAGAGAATACAAGTTTTAGAAATGTTGCTTTGTAAAATTTGTTTTGCTTATGCAGATTAAAATACTTGTAAAAGAAAGGAAACTGTAAGAAAAAAGTAATAAAATCGTTAGCTTCACAGGATACATATAGTTAAAATGCACCTACACATAAACATTTTGCCCGTAAAATATTATGTAAACTCACCTAATGAATTAGTACAAATGGATTTAGCAGATACGCAAAATGCATAAAAGTATACTGATAACAATAAATATATTTATTAAGCGTTGATGCTTTTAGTCGTTATGCAGTTTATATTCTTCTTAAATATAACACTGGTCCCGTCATGACAAAATCAATATTCAGTAAAGAAAATTAGCTCTACTTCATAGCCGAACTGATTAAGGAACATAATTTTATAATCAGCATGTAAAACATGTTTTTAAAAAATATCAATTGAATGATCATAATGTACATTGTGGAACAAACCTGCATTAGTTAAACGTTTCATTCGTACATTAAAATAAAAAGTTAAAAACAACTTATTGCTGAAAATACCTTTCCTTATATACATATTTTGCAAGATCTTGTAAAAAGTTATAATCAAACACAACATTCTAGTATTCAATATGCACCTGTAGAAATAAATGATTCTAATGTTAATAAAATTTGGCAAAGACTATAAGGTCAACAAGAGAAATTTAAACTTCGGTCGGGGAATAATGAACAAGTAAGTAAATATAAACATAAACTAGATAAATTTTATTTAACAAAATAGTCTCGTGAAATATTTTTAGTTGGTCAGTGTATTAAAAAATATTCCAATCACGTATTAAATTCAAGATTCGAATAGTGAACTTATAACGGGTTGGTTTTATCAACAGGAATTTCAGAAAGTTTGCGAGAAAACGGAAAACTTACTTGAAAAGGTATTAAAAGCTATAAAGGATGGCTTTGATTGAAAGGGTTGTTATTCATCTTCCGTAAATAGCTAGGCTCAAAAAAATATTCAGTCGTAAACATACTGTCTCAGGAGTAGGCTGATGAGTTTTCGTACCTTACCCTTTAATGTTTCCAATAACATTTTTGAAAATAAAACAATTTCGTATATTACGAAACTTGTCTACTAATACATTTAACAGTAAATTGGGTGGTAGATTTAAGTGGATTTTCTATTATCTGGAGTTTTTTTAATATTCAAAAGAAGAACAACTTATTATTCAATTAAGGGATAAAAATACATTAGAATAGAATATAAAACTTCCACCCGGATACTATGAATCAATACATTCAATTTTAGATACTATTTGTTCGAGTATACCATACAAAAACAAATAAGAGAAGAATATGTGGAGAATGAAAACTTACATATATATTTGATTAAAGTAGTATTCTTAATGAAAAATTTCGTAACGTGGAAATGATTAGTGTTGAACGAATGTTTAATAATAGTCATGTTTTAGAGGAAAATCTTGTCATTTTTCAATATGAAGAAAGTAGATATAAAGTTTATATTTCGCATAAACGCATTCCTAATCTACAATTGCTTTTTGCTATGAGTCCTGGTTTCCAAAATTTTTAGGATTTGGTAATAATTCTAAAGTCAATACTCTCATATTTCATTTTATCTTATTAATCAAAAACAGAAACCAATGTTTCTAAATGTTCCAGCATTCTTTTACACAAATCTTGATAGAAAAATCCTTTAGAAATAATATGTTAAAATTTAAAAAGAATATTTTGATATTCTTCATGTAGACTTAAAAGATGTGCACGGGGAAAAGTTGTCACTTCAGTTTGGAACTTGTAACAGTGTTCTTAATGGCCAAAATATAAAATGGTAAAACATAAAAATAACTCAAGGATACTATTCCACAGTTCAACAGTTACTAGATGAACTGAATAAAATGAATTCAAGTATAAAATTTTAATAATCAGACATTGGCAATGGAAAAGTTGATGATAGTATAAAACCTTTATATTTATCACCGATATTAGCAATACAGTTATGTTTTGAATTTATTTAAATTACTATTTTAAAATATAGTCGTATTCTTAAACTTCCATTTTTAGACATTGGATATCCGCATCAAGCATTTGTTTATAGATAATATTCAACCTCAGTTTGTAAGACTTAGCTATACAAAAGCACCTCCTTTACGAATATTGCACGTATTACTGATAGTAATCATAGTAAAGAACAAACCATAGCTTTTCAGAATTTATATTATTTTCCACTTGCAAAACTTTCCTTTGACAATATTGAAATACTATTATGCTACCATGCTGGTCGAAATTTACCATATGCATCCGAGAAATTGACCGTAACACATCACTTTAAGCATCATCAAAATGAAAAGTCAAACAGTTTTTTATAGAGGTAGATGTATGCCTTACTTTGCAGGACCTGTTTTTCAACGTAGACATGGCATTGGGAGTTTATTTCGAGGACTGTTTTAATTTGTTATGTCATTCATTAAACAAGGGTCAATAGCAGTTGGGCGCTTAGCTTTAAAACAGGAATTCAAGTTCCGGGGGTTATGCTTGGAAACAGTCCTATTAAGGAATCTTTAAAAACACGAATTGGCGAAGCAGGTTCAAATTTAAGAAGTAAGGCTGAAAATAAAATTAATAAGTTGCTTCCTCGAGCGGAAGGAGAAAGACACATAAACGTAAGACCTTAAGGGGGCATTTCTCGGTTTTTATTCTCTGCTAATTTTACATTAATTATATAGATTTTAGTTCCAAATAACAAAATAGACCGTGTTTGCTTGTCAGTGATGTTTGCAAAAATGTGCTGGTTAATTGAATAATAATTACTATTTAATTATGCCAATTAATTTCGTAACCTAATACGTAAGGAATCAGAGAAATAACATGAAACAAAAACATTTGTTTCCACAAGCATTGTACTTGGACATGAAATCATTGACAAAGGCTGAAAGTTTGCAGATTATTTTATATAAATTGTTACATGTATGTATGTACAGTCAGCTGTATGTCCATTTCTTGTATGCGCCTTCCAGATACTTGGCTTTAGCTTTCGTTTTTGCGAAAGATTTTTATGTTTTTAATGTGCATTTTTGTTTAAATACTAGATTAAACATTTGACTTTCCCTCAGAATGATTTTCCTTCGTTTCAATTATGTGTAATTCACAAACTCTACGTTGAAGTGACGTAAAGTGTCAAGTAGTCTCAAATTCTCTTCTCTACCATCTATTCACTACTGCCAAAGGTGGCAGTTTCTCACAGTACGTAGAATACATCCTTGGTTTTGCAGTGTTACCCCGAAATGGGTTTTGTAGAGAAGTCTCAAATTTTTGTTTGTGTCTTTGCTCCTGAGAAAACAGACATTCGACCTTGACCATAGAGGGGAGAGTAGACCTTTGCTCTCTCCCTCCCTCCCTTCTTAGGTAATAAATAGACCTTTCCAGTCCAACAAAGATTTCTGACCTTCTCTGATTTGGCAGAAAAGGCAAGCTCATCATGGACTACAAGTAGCAGTTTGCATCGAGGCACCATTATACACACACACACACGCACACCTACACATACACACCTACTCACTCAGTCACTCTCATTTTGCTGAGGGTTTCTTGCAGATGGTCTGCTTGGCAAAGAAAACTGTTCAGAGCACTGAAGAAGGCTTTTTCTCTAGAGTTTTTGTATTTTTGAATGCATTGCAGGCAACCTGTAATCTGTTTAATCGGTAATACACATTGATAGAAATGTCACTATATGAGGAAAGGTGTATTTACATAAAGTGGCCCTTTCTTCTCAAGCCCAAAGCAGGACACTTTGTAATATTTCATGACGTAGCCAGGAGACTGCCCCAAAGCCTGCCGAGTTGGCAAATTCAAGATTGATGCATATTAAAATTTTTAGTCCTTTTCATCTTTATCAAATGAAAGGAGTATGTTCATCAGGGCTGTTTTCTGCCACTCAACCAATTCTAATGAAATTTTTGTATGTAATAACAAGATCATATGCGAATTCCAATAAGCCAAATCCTATGTACATATCACTTCCGGTTATCATGGAAAGCGCGTCCAAAAAATGACCACTCCCGGATTCAAATTTTTATAATGTTGCTAAAAATAAATTATGATATCTCAAGAATGGCGTAAGCTATCAAATCCAAATTTCGTGTGGAAAGTGCTAATGTAATGAGCATGTCACAGTGTAAACTAAACTGCTATATCTTCAACCGCTTTGGAGATAAAAACTAATTTTATTATGTAAACGTTCAATTTTACTTATGAAAAATAACCTTTTCCAGGAAACTGTATTGCTAAACCATCAGCCCCCTCTAGTTACAAAACGATACCTCGCTCAAATAATCTCCAGGTAATGTAGAAGAACGTATTCAAAAATCTATTTGTAACTCTTGGGGCTGGTGGTTATAAGAAATATTTTATACTCTAAAGATGAGTACCTCACGTTGAAGTAGGCTATATGTTTGAAATTCAGCTAAATAAACTACCATAACCAAACCACATTTTGTGTGGCAAGTACGGATATTATGAACATATCACAGTAAAAAATTCTAGTTGATAACTTCAGTCCTGTTTGAAATAGAAAATATTTAATGCCTACTCGCTAAATAGGAACAAGGACGCTAAAATAGTGGCACACATGCTTAAAACCGACATCGAAGAAACGCAAGCATGACTTCAAAAGGAAGGCATTTTAATCATCGACAGAGACTTCCGGGATTCACTCCATCTTCTAACTGACAGGTTTCCAATCAGGAGCGTTGACGTAGCATTTGGGAGGTCGTGGGTTCGATCCCAGCGGCCGGCCATCCTGACTGAGGTTTTTCCAGGGTTTTCTCTCAGTCACACCATGCAAATGCCGGGATGGCACCTTCAATATAGGTCCTGGCCGACGCTTTTACGAATCCTTTCCCCTATCCTATCCCGGCCTGAGACTTAGATGCTTAAAGGCCACAAATAAAATTCAACTAAATTAAATTGAGGAACTCGAAGATTTCTGACTGGAAAGCTAAGTCAGATAGAAGATGAAGTGAATCCCGGAAGCCCCTGTCGACAACGACATTGTCTTCCTCTTGAAGTCATGCTCGCATTTCTTCGATGTTGTTTTTAAGCATGTGTAAAGCTATTTTAGCGTCCGTGTTCCTAGAGTCAGCAAGATAAGCAGCAAATATTTTCTATTTTGTATACGCCTGAAGTTATCAACTACAATTTTTTTATTGTGACATGTTCATAATATCCGTACTTGTCATACAAAATGTGGTTTGGCTATGGTAGTTTATTTAGCTGAATTTCAAACATATACTTCGAAGTGAGGCACTCATTTGGAGTACAAAATATTTCTTCTAACCACCATCCCCATGAGTTACAAATAGATTTTTGAACATGTTCTTCTACATAATATGGAGATTATTTGAGCGGCATATCGTTTTGTAACTAGTGGGGGCTGATGGTTAAATAATACAGAGTATCCTGGGAAAAGTGCAGTTTTTTATAAGTAAAATTGAATGTTTACGTAAGAAAACTAATTTTTATCTCCAAAGCAGTAAAATATATGGTCTTTTAGTTTACGCTGTAACATGCCCATTATATTAATTAGTACTTTCCAAATGAAATTTGGATTTGGTAACTTACACCATTCTTGAGATACCACAATTTATTTTAACAACACTATAAAAATTAGAATCAGGAAGTGTCATTTTTTGAAGCGCTTTTCATGATAACCGGAAGTGGTATGCACATAGGATTTGGCTTATTTGAATTTTTATATAATCTCGTTAATACAAAAATTCATTAGAATCGGCTGAGGGGCAGAAAACAGCCCTTATGCGCAGTACTCCTGTCAAGTATCAATAAGAATAATATAAATAGAATATAACATCCATGTGTGTCTTCCAAACTATCTAGAAAAAGTTGAAAAAATTATATATATGACTGATTGTTAGTTACATTATGGAAGTTCAGAAGAGAGGAATTTATAAGTGATTTTCCAGCCATATAGAAATAGTTGGTAAAACACATTTCAATATTATACAGGTTGTCATATTTTACGCAGAATAGACGTTTTTACCAACTTTCTTTACTAGTTGGCAATATTCTTATGCACGACCTACTTTTACATTATGAAATTTCAGAATATAGGATCTTATAAGTGCAATATCTACTCAAAAACATCTAGTGAACCAAAGTGCTAATAGCTGGGCACAAAGAGGACAACTACTGGTTAGTATGCCAAACTCTATTGGTCAGTTTGCGGTTTTGCAACAAATTAAATGAATAAAAGATACATGTTTTGCATTTTTATTGTTTCACTGAATAATTAATTTCAGAAAAGGTCTAAAGTTAGCCATAATCAGAAAACCTGAACCTGAACAGATCAACACTTAAAGTTTCAAAACTAAAGTGTCGTCTTTGAAATGGGCTCGGCGAGACGAGTATACAGTAGATAATGCAGGTAACAAAGAGAGGTACCCAAAATACCGAGGGGGAATTTTAAAATCAGGAAGTACTAAAGGCTAGGAAGATGAAATTGAGGTATCGCTGGAAGGTCTCTGCGAGGCGAGTTCACTACGTGCCATTACGTGCTAGCAGAAGGAAGCCAGCACCTGCCCGTTGGAGCAAGATCTGTACGGAATTGAACATCACATTCGATTCACACTGTTCTGTACTACCTTACACTTGCACTGCAGATAATGCAACTACTAGAAGATCAAATCTATCGTCCGAACATATCTATGGACCACATTTGGCAATAGGGTTTACGTAAATAATCTGTCTTGCAGAAACGGAAGTATTACAAGGAATTATTAGCCTATAGTGCAATATATTACATACACTTTTATTCAGTAATTATACTGTGATTAAAACATTAATAAACTAAACTGGGTGGCTCGACAGCTTCTAAAGGCCTTGGGCTGTCAGACGACTGTATTACGTCCAAATTATTAGAAGGTTACGTGGTGTGTCTGACGTGGTTTTGCCTCTTCCGACTTTTATGACCACAGTCCGCTACTTCTTTTATTCAAGTAGCTTCCCAACTGTCCTCACGATGCTGAGTCAACACTGAAATTTTGACCCCCCCCCCCGCTACCGGAAATCGAAGCCGGGACCGTTCGCACAGAAATCGAGTGCGCTACCAACTAGGCTACGCAGGAGGCTATTAAACATTAATAATACTTCATATTATTGAGTTATGTTTCTTTTTTATGTATATACTTTTCTTAACCAATGTGGATTCAGAAGAAATAGATCCACTTTCGACCAGACAAATCTTGGAGAAGAAATGGAAATACAATAGAACTGTTCACCAGCGATTCACTGATTTTAAGAAAGCGTATGTTGATTAAAAGGGAAAAGTTATGCAGTGTCCTGGTACGATTTGGAATTCTGAAGAAGCGTGTTCAACTAGTGAGAATATGTCTCAGCGACCCCATAGGCAGTACACTGATAGTTACGGATATGTCAGATAGTTTCGAGAAACAAGGTGATGCCTTGTCACCACTACTGCTTAACTGAGTTTGAATATGCGATTCTAAAAAAATAGAGGACAAAAAGGGAATAGCATTGAATGACTTCAATCAATTGTTCCTGTACGCGACTACGGGGATAATAGTATTAAGAAGGGACTATATAGATATATTACAAAGTAACATCGATGGTCTACAGGTCTGCAGGTAAACATAGATAAAACAAAATACAGTATAATGGACTTCGACATTGGAAATGAAGGAAATAAATACATGACAATTAAGAATGAGAACATAAAGTAAACAAATTTAAATACTTAGGAGCATGCGGAAGAAGCAAAAACGAGGTCATGCATTTAAGAAATAAAAAATCGGTTAGTATCGAGCAACACATGTTTCTATTCAGTCCAGAAACTTCTAACGTCGCCACTAATTTCAAAAAAGGTGAAATTTAAAATATACAGAACTGTTAGTATTCCGGTAATACTCCACGACTGCGAAAGCTGAAGTAAGACCCTAGATGAACATAAATTACGAGTGTTTGAAAATAAGATAGAGATATACGGGTCGAGGAGACCGCATAATGAAGAATACCACCGACTGAACGACTCACCTAATGTGTAAGATTAATGAAATCGCGACGACTATTATGAGATGAGCAGGTCATGTAGCTCGGATGGGGGGAAAGCGAAGATTATATTTTATATTGGTTGGAAAACGAAGGGATAGAGACCGTTGGGAAGACCGAGGTAATGTTAGAAGGGATCTTTGAGGTACGTGTTTGTGATGAGAACTGGCTTGATGTTCTCGAGAATAGAATCCTGTGGCGAACGTTCGTTACTGTTGCGATGAACTTGCAAGTTCCGTAAGCCACAGAGTAAGGAAATATGTAATGTGTCTCCTTCCACTGAATACATAAAAGAGAAATATAGGTAAAAAGAAAGGAAATAGAAAGCCAAAATAGGTTCACATTGCACAAGGACCTTCGGACGATACACTTTGCTCCGGAAAAAATATCAACCATTTGTATCACAACCTATGTACACAATAGAGTCTGAACACAATATACTGTATTTTAAATCATGAGAATACATTTACGAGCCTTGAACTTCAGGTAAAAAATCTATATATCTCATCTTTGCGTCAGGTGAAAAAGAGGGAGCGAATTACAGGTCACTAGTGACTGATGTTGTGCAGGGACCGTGAAGGCATAGACAGGGAGATTGTAAACCATCACTGGTTCTTGTTGCACACGAGGCTTCGGGTAATAGAGTACGGGTTTTGAAATACAGTGCTGGAAGATTTTACATTTTGATATTTCTCTTTCGTATGTACGAATAAATTAAAATTGTATATGTACAGTACGTACTATGTAACTTTAAATACATGTATTAAAGTTTTTTTAGTTCTTATAAATAGGCCCTACAGTAAAGGGGAAATTGTTTTGTTTATTTAAAATAAATATTTTTTAACACGTAGTACAGTACTAAACAACAGTATGTAAATCACTATGTTTCGGCTTTAACCGAATCACTGTTCGTCCCATCAAATTCGGTTTAAGGAGACTCTAGTGTAATTATTTTTAAAGTCGAAACTTCGAAAACCGACCCTGGTTAGTGGATATTGTAAGATTTTTTTATATCTCTAGATCTGAACGCTTCGTTTGTTACGAAGAGTGATGTAGTTTATTTTACATATTGAAAAAGTGTTGTAGAATACGTTCATAGAGGTGGAACATGAAGCTATTATGCGCTTCGTATTTTTTTAAAAGCAAATAAACTTCAATAATCAATGGAAACATGTTTCGTTTCTTCATTTTGTTTAACTATATGGAGCATAGAAGTAGCTATGCCCGAAGCACCAATCTCAACGATGGCATCTTTCGAGGAGCGTTCTCACTGGGCCAAGGACGACAAATGTAGAAACAAGGCCTTGTTCTAGGATCCATACCGGTATTCTCATAGTGAAAGTAAGGAGGAAAACCTCATTTCCGTCCGATGCCCGGAAGTAGGATTATTTCTCACCCACCCGCCCATGATATAAATTCCGCGATTGTAACCACAAGACCCTAGGCCATTTTTTTTAAATCAACAAAATACTTTCATTTTTGGCGATCTTGTGCGTGGAACCACAGAGTCTGGTCTTTCATTTCTAGTGGAACACACAAAATACATAGTACCACAGGAGAAGGAAGCAGCTGGCCACTGAGGGGGAGGAAGTACCCTATAACTTTTCCGCTGGTTTGTAAATCAATCCACCCAACCCAAGAAGGGATCTTCCTTTTCGAAGAGGTGAGGCTAAGAAGTCAGTATTTTTTTTAACGTATTCATTTCCAACCACATTCTCCTTACTGAAGGTAAGAATACCAGCTTTTATTTAGCTCGAAGAATGTAACACGTGTACATTGGATAAACATTATATTATTTGTGCCAGTTTTAATAACAATTTAATATTTTTTTCTCACTGTAACGATTTTTAATTCGAGAAAAAGAAAACATAATATTGATATAACAACACCTGGCAACACTTACGTATTTTCGCGGTAAGGCTCTTGAAAAAGTTTCTACAAACACCACCAGACGGTGCGACCAGCGGTTGGCACTAATTCCATCTCGCGTCGTAGAAACAAATTACGAGCTCAGAGCTCCAAGCTTAATAAAAATAATAAACGACGTGTTTCTAAGAAAAAGAAGAGTAGAGATATTTTTAGTAAATCATGCCGTTTCTTAAACCTCAAAGTACTGAATGCTGTACAAATTTAGTTTCTATCCCTATGACACAATCTGTATCAATCAATTTCATAACATTCTTCTAGCTGACCTATAGAATTTCTTGTACCAGGAAATACTGCAGAATATATTCATCCTGAACATATTTATCCTTATTTGAAATGTAAATATTAAGGGGAATGGAGATAATTTATAACTAGCAGGGCCACCACAAGTAGCGGCAGATAATGTAGCGCAAGAGAATAATTTCTTACATAAACTTTTTAGCCAAGTGGATGTTTCTTTAAATGATAAAATTGTTTCTTCTTCAAATGCTAGTACCCTTTCCGAGTATGTTATGAAATGTTACTTAATTATTCTGAAGATGTAAGCAAAACTAATTTAACCACTGGATTATGGTATAAGGATACTGCAGGGCATATTAATAGTCTCAATGAAAATAATGCTGGTTATTATAAACGAAAATCATTGGTTTCCTGTAGTGAATTCATTCATATGTATGGTTTACTCCATACAGATATTTCTAGATCAAATCTTATTCTTCCCAATAAAGTCAATCTTCGTATAAAATTAAGTCGTATTAAAGATGTATTCTGTTTAATGGCAGATGAAAATTATACATTTAAAGTTAAACTGTAGAAGATGTTATTCTTTATGTCCGACGTAAAAATATTTCTTCAGATCTTGCTCTACAATTAAACAGTGTTATTAGTCATGATACTGCAAAATTACCACTTACTAGAGTTGAAACAAGAGTACATACTATTCCTGCAAATGTCACTTCATATAATATTGATATTATAATATTGACCTAAGGGTCTCGTTATAGAATTTATTGCAAATAATGCATTCAATGGAAAATATCATGAAAATACATTCGACTTTCAAACTTTTAATAATTACAAGTTGCAAGTAAAAGTCGATTTCCAATTTTATCCTCCCAGCCCCCTTACACTGATTATGCACATCAGCTATATGTTCAAAGTTATCACACCCTGTTCTCTGGAACTTGTATATTAATGAAAATGTAAGTCTCACGGTCACATATTCTGGTTAACCCAATGGATATACACTTCATGTCTTTATTCTTTCTCCTGCTAATACTTTGGATGATTCTACATGGGATGTTATTAAGGATTCTCGCGTTAATCTAAAAATAGATATCAGTCAAAATCTTCCACATTCTATTTCAAGTATTATTTACGCTCAATTTTATTCACTTATACAGATCGATAAAGATCGAAATGTATATATATGGATCATACTGTATATTTTGAATTCAACCATGAGGGCTGTCGTACACGTTTCAGCATTCGATTATAATGAAGAAAATAATTTCATAGTGAAAGAATTAGCTATAGTTCATGCTGATACCCGTAGTTTTCAAAGTTGAATATTTAAACCTCGTTTTCCAGTATCAAAAATTATTCCTAATTTAAGACATGCAAATGATTATTTACTCCAGCATGTATTTCGATTAAAGTGGATAGAAGGCGAAGTTGAATAAGGAAAATTAAAACATACTTACAAAGTACACCTCACTCAGTGTTAATCTTTTCACCGATGGCAAAGCACGGCAAGTTTTTCTAGAGTCACTTCTAAAAGAACAGTGATTAATTTAAAAGATATTCAGTTTCGAAATTATAATGCTTTAGCTTTTCCATAACAAAGTTGTGCTAATCACCTTCATCGTTTTACAAGTTTTCGTTGTGCTTTAAAAGAAGCTTCAGTGTATTCAAATTATTGAACACATTTTCATTTACGTCTGTTTATCCTACCTTACAACAGAACAATGTGTGAACCTACACCAATAAGTGAAAGTAATTCTGATTCTGATGTGGAGTGGCGACTTGGGTTCAAGACTGTGCTAGTGAAACTCCGCTTACTGGAATATATTCATTGGACACTTTACCAAAACAAATTCATTACTATTAAGCCTGTCAACGTCTTCAGGAACAAACTGGACTGCAATATATATTGATAAACATGGACAAGGACAATACTTTGATAGCTTTTTAAATGATGTTAGCAAACCAATTGAAAATTTTTAAAACAAGATAGGAAATTTTATCGAGTGATAAAATTCAAATTCAAGATGAAATATCAATACTTTGCGGACTATTCTCTATCGTATTTAATTATTTCAGTATGCGGGAAGAACGAAATATCCTATTTTCATACTACAGATCTTGGAAAGAATGTTGAGATTGTAAGTTCTATTGTAAAATGTATTATAAAACAAAAGTATAAATATAAATAAAATTTAGTATAAAGTATAACCAAATCTTTTATTTACTAAATCCTTAAATGAAAACAAGATGTAGAGTATAGAAATATATTTATTTCGCAATTACATAGTAGTTAGTTTTAAGAGAAAATGAAGGTAGTAGAAGGCAGATTAACTCAAATGGTAAGTAAAAATCATTTACATGATATACAAGCACCTTTAATAAGTTCGTATGTTCTTAAATTAAATTCTCACTTTAATATCTGTTCGTAAATTAAAATTCACAGTTTAAAATCCTTTACAACTTAAAATTTACTGTTTAAAATGTGTCAGATGAAAATTCACTCACAGTCACTCTCTAGTTCTGAAGTAACGTCTTTCTTAATTAGTTTATTTTAACATCCTCATTTTCACACTATCATAATCAACATGGTGCGCAAGATGCATATTATAAATATTAAATAATCAGTGGATCTATTATCACTCTAAATGTATGTCTACCCAAAGCCTTGTCTTCATCTAGAGATCGTATAACAAAGCGATATATCCCTTGATTGGATACATTTTAAAATCATTCAGTACACAATGATGGACAATTCTTTTTATATTCCCAGTTTTCAAAGCTTCAAATATACTGTCATCATCAACGTCAAAATTCACACAATTGCATTAATTTTCCCTGGTAGATGAAACTTGTCTGCCCTTTAAGACACTATCACTTTGTTCCTTGCTAAAAGTAGAATATTCATCATCTTCAGTTTCCAATTATACTCTACTTCCAAACTTGAGAAAGTTGAACAGCGGTAAATGCCGGAAGAAAATGCTTCATTTTCCGGTAAAGGTTTATAGCCTTCATCCGCACTGGGATTCTCGTAAAAATGCATGATACTTTCCGTAGTGTTCACTATCATAGCTAAAGCTCAACTGAACAAAATAATTTATAGTAAGCTCCTGACCTCCTGTAAAAGCCTTTCTTTAAAACAAGGTCACTAAGAAAGTTCTACAACTTCAGAGACACAAATAACCGTTACTTTATATAAACATGAAAATAACTTAGTTCTCCGTTATGCGGCGAATATCAGAAGACACTTAAGAAGAGTTCTGGAAATTTCAACAAACTGCCTATGCACAGATCATGACTTAGATTCAAAAAATCTAAGGGGAAAGAATTAGTTGAGCAAGTGATCGTCTCCATGACAGTCACGGAAAAAGCTGCACTTCATGTTGACGGCAAACGACGCGGAATTCCCCTTCAAATGATGATGATTCTTCCTGGTGCATGAAAATGTAAGAGATAAAAATAAAGTTAATATCAAACCTTATCACCACACAAGCAACGTATACACCATTTGCAGGCATAAATAAAATTAATATCAAAGCCCAGTTAGGTGACGTCTGCAAAAACAATCTATTTGCTTTCTCTCACATCACCTATTGATATGCGTTTAAAACTATTTTTTTAATTACAAAATTAATAAACATATACTAAACTTAGGTGAGCTCATCAAGGAAAATAATATTCTAATATATACACACGTACGTCATGACCTAAAAGAGGTCAACGTACTGTCCACGAACATCAAAAGATGTGACAGAAAATACTAGGTTAGGTCGGTTGGCTATGACCTACAAAGAATCGTAAGTAGGTCTGTAAAAGGAGGTTAGTGTACGTTAATATGTCATCATAGCCAAGAGGCCTCCTAAGAAGGTCATCGTGGCATCTGGCGTCACAAAAACCACTATAGCCTGGGGG
Organism: Lepisma saccharinum; assembly: GCA_022664845.1. NCBI lineage: Eukaryota > Metazoa > Arthropoda > Insecta > Zygentoma > Lepismatidae > Lepisma > Lepisma saccharinum. Next base: position 21,321 of record JAGDQP010007342.1, on the reverse strand, counting down.
CATAAAGAGCTAAAATAAAATTTAAAGATTAGCTTCTAGTAAAAATTTAAGTGAGACAATAACAAGTAACAGCGTCCACATTTTTTGAACCACAAAATTATTCGAAATTAAAATATTCTTACTCAAATCGTATGTGGACGCAGTTTTTAACGTTTGTGCAAATTATTAACAAAGATATAAGGAAATTTAAAAATGACGCCACTATTTCTTCAACTCCTCCAATTTAGAAAAGCCTATTTAATCGGTTGTACATCGCTGTTGGACGTTTACCACGTATTCTTATCCTTAATGCTCAATTTCCACTGTATAAAATAAACTTTTAATTTCCGGAAGCTGGTGAAACGGTGGGTCCTCAACTTCTCGAATCCCAATTTTGTGTTCCGAATATTTGTGTATTCCTTGTGCACGTTCGTGCACAATTATTAAGTGAGATATTAGCAATTCATAATTGGCGGACAACGATTTCTTCAGCCCCATTTTTCAAAAATAAAATATTCTTGATGCAACTTTTTGCGCATCGTTTCTGCACGTTTGTTTATGCATTGTCAGCATTTGTGCACAACCATTAAGTAAAAAGAACAGCTAAATAAATAACCTCTCCGGCTCCCCCAATTTCTCAAATAAAATTATTCTTTTTGGAATCGTTGCACATTTAATGAGATATTATGAATTCTAAAATGGTGGCCACCATTTCCTCAGTCATCGAATTTTTCAAAAGTAAAAGTTCTTATTGCAATCGTGTGTACACTGAGCGAAGAATGTTCCTAAAATACAAAGTAACGAAGATAGGCAACACACCACACAGTAAATTTTGCGCTGAATCAGTTCTGCACAGCAAATGAATATAGCTTCCTTCTTCAGCCTCCAAGCAGACTTCGCTAAAGCAGTGATTGGAAGAACCTATACATAGAGACAGACACGCCCTCTCCGTTGCTTAAACTTACTTCTTTGTCCAAAAGCACGAGCTCAATAACTACAAAACAACATCAGCAAATAATAAGAAGCCTTACACTCACTAAAGTTATAAAAATTAAAAGTGCAGTCTCCAATAAAGGGAGAAATAACACAATGTAACTTCAAATTGCGTTTATAAAGACAAATATTCTCGTTTAAGTTTCGAAATGAAACCATCTTTGAATACCGACAAAAGGTATAGCAATTGTGCAAAAGTGCTCAGCGTCCTCTGTGGTGTAATGGACTAATGCGTAGAAATGAAAGCATCAGAGTTAAATCTGAGGTCGTCGGTGCGAACCCATTCATATTACCTTTCACTTTTTCAAACTTTCATTTTGAATAAAACAAGTGAAAAATGCCAATTTTACAGAAATACTTTAAATTGGATTCCAAAATTTGAATAAAATGACGAGCTCAGAGAAGTACGTTACACTGCCAGCTTTAACACTAAAAACGACGTAAGGGATGTAATTAAGGAAATCAAGCGAACATGTAAGTCAATATGGCCAGCTATCGAATTCAATCCAAATCCGGTGATTACAGAAGACAAAATTTTAAACCTTTTTCCGTAAGTTGAAGAAGTTTCTCTATTCTTTATCAATTTGGGGGTGCTGATTTCGAATTTGGCAATAGAATTTTTGTCGCACGTAAGTGTTTTGTGTTGCAACGTCTTGTACTTTGTCGTATATAGAACAAAATTGCCTGTTCATATTGGCTTGATTTTATGAATATTAACACACAACCAGTGATTTCGCCCCACCAAAATCCTCGAGAAACTTCATAAATTTTGCGATCGAAAATCGATAGAAATCATGCAAAACTCCACTTACACCCAATTTTGACTTTACACCCCTCAAACACAGGAATTCCTGCTCATAACACAGGCTATCAAGCACAGAAATACAGTGATAAAAAATCCTACAAGAGCAAATGAAACTCAATTTGAGGTTATGAAGCAACGTTTAATTTAGAGCTTTGAAGAACTTCAAAAGCGTTATCTCCTGTCTACACACTAAATCAAAAGAGCGAAATTCCCCTCGATTTTAACGGGAAGAGGGTAAGATTCTTTTAGTGTGAATTTTCATCGGAGAAAAGTTTCTGCTTGAAAACGAACTTATTTATGGTAGCCCATGTGAATGAGAATGTAGATATATTTTTAGTTGAGTTTGAATCTGTTCATTGAAGTTTTCTTCTGAACACTAAAGCGACGTAATAAAATGATGAAAATGGACAGCCTATTCCAAAAAAAAAAAATGACCGCATTGATTAGGCTGATTTGAGCTGAAAATTCTCTAAGTCCAACTTCGGAAACAGTAAACCAAAGATGCGAAGTTCGAACCCTCAAAGATACGGGGGACCCTCCCATTGGAAAAAAAATGTGCAAATCTGTTTTTCTTCTTTTAAGTGCAATAAGACATGTTGAAATGTTATTAAGTGTAGAAAAAGGTACCATTCATTGAACTACGTAATGATACAGTATTTCTAAACTATACATACATCTGAGCACCTGATGGTTTTGTCACCTATGTTTCCATACGTAAAAGAACATCTCCAATGAAAGCAAATACAACAAACATAGTTTTCGCTTTTATAATACAATAAACAAGACAAAAGAGAGACAGAACAACAGCATTAGCAACGTACATGGATGTTATTGTTTTGGCCACAAAAATTCAGTCATTCTTCAGAAGGAGTCCTTTCCGAAGGAGCTTGGTAACTATGTCCATGTTAGCTCAGTGGTAGAGCACTGGGACTTTTAATCGAGATATCCTGCGTTCGAACTCCGTTCGGGATAATTCTTTTGTTTGTAATGATAATGTAATGATATCGCTGCTGTAGGCAACGATCAAATTTCTATTCTTTTTATAAAAAGGATCCTACCATATATTATAAATCCAATAACCAATATGTTCAATCTCAGCCTCATGTCTGGTACTTTCCCATCTGATTGGAAAATAGCACAAGTATTAGCATTCCCCAAAACACAAAACGTATTAAATGTGGACGATTTTCGTCCGATCAGCATCCTTCCCGCCCTCTCAAAGGCGCTTGAATACATTGTTAGCGACCAAATTCGGACACACCTAACAGAATACAATTTAATGGATCAACTTCAATCGGGATTCCGCAAATATCACAGTACGGCTACTGCTCTAGCATGCATCACGGATGATATAAGGCTGGCACTATATAAAAGAGAGATCACCTATTTTATGCTTCTAGATTTTTCTAAGGCATTTAAGTCAATTGACCACAAAATCTTACTGCAGAAATTATCTCATTTTTAAATTTTTTCCCAGGAACTGTTAGATGGGTGAAAAACTATTTGTGCGATAGGAAACAATTCGTAAGTATAGCTGGTAAAAATTCCTCACTGTTCTACCTCACTCATGGAGTACCCCAAGGAAGTGTCCTGGGACCACTTTTATTTTGTATGTATGTAATTCACCTCCCATCTGTCCTCTCACACTGTAAATATCACTTGTACGCTGACGATTTCCAAATATACATTTCATGTCGCCCACAAAACCTAGAAACCACAATTTCCAAATTAAATGAGGATCTTCAAAAAATCAGTGAGTGGTCATCTAAAAACAGGTTACCCAGTAAAATCTAAATGTATACGTATATCGTCCAACCAACTAGCTCAGTACATGCAAAAGAATAATCTTCCAGCAGTATGTCTAAACCAGACTGTTATACCCTATTCTACGACAGTCAAAAACCTCGGTATAATCCTAGACGAGCGACTAGAATGGAAACCACACATCAATGCAATGTGCAAGAAAGCATTCTCGTCCCTACACTCACTCACTAGACTTAAACATTTTTTGCCAACCCACATCAAATCAATTCTAGTTAAGTTACTGGTATTCCCTCATCTGGAATATTGCGATGTGATTCTAACCAATCTCAAGGATGAACTAGCCAGGCGACTACAGAGCGTACAAAATGCCTGTCTTCGATTTATTTTCCTTCTCAAGTACTCAGACCACCTGACTCCATCCTATAGACAATTGTCAATGCTAAAACTTAATGAAAGACGCAACTTACATAGACTAACACTTCTTTTCAAAATACTTCGCCTTCAGCAACCTTCTTACTTGCACGAACGCTTTCAGGCCCTTAGCTCCTACCACGATCGTAACACCACGTCAAGGGAAAGCCAATTACTCTCGGTCCCTCATCACTCTTCTATTTCCTATTCCAATCCTTCACTGTTTCCACCGTCCAAGCTTGGAATGATCTTCCGCCCGAAACACGACAACTACAGTCCATCTCAACGTTTAGGAAGTCGATTACAGACCTGCTTCATTTAAATTCCTAGTCTTTTACACACTCGACGATGAAATAAACAGTAAAAGAAAAAAAAAGAAAGAAAGGATAAGAGTAAATGCACAGCTCTTTTTAAATATTCTGGCGTTATTTTTATATAAAAATAACACCAGAATATAATTTTTCTATAATATAATATTCTATATTTTTTTAGTTATTGTTATTAGTAGTAGTATCATGATCGTTGTATATCCATATATATTATCAGCCTTAAATTGTAAACAGGCTTAAGTTTTCTGTAAAATGTTAACATGTGTGTATGTGTGTGTAGGTGTGTGTGTGTGTATGTGTGTGTAGGTGTGTGTGTGCGCGTGCATTGTGTCTGTTTACACGTGTTTTTTTTTCTTTGTGTAGTTATGTGTACTCATTTAGTGTTTATTCTTTTTCTTAATTATTATCAAATTATACTAGTATTAATATTGATAGCTTATTTAGATTTTGTATGTACATGGTTGAGTGGAAGAGAAGGCATTTGTGGCCTTAACTCCGCCATGGAAAATAAGTCAATAAATAAATAAAGTAAAATAAAATATTCCTCAAAGCATGTATAAGTAGATAAAAAATACATTGAAATAAATAAGTTTCATATTATTCATAGAATCATTTCAGAACATATGTAATTATTATGTTTCAAATATAACATCAGAGAGGTGGTGGGTGTTGACAGAAAGTCGGTATATTATATGTGAATGTTAAATACAAATAAATTAAATCGTATAATAACAATACATAATTGCGTGTAGTGTATTTGTCTGCAGCTATTTGTCATATGGAAGTTACACCTCCATACTCTCATTTACGATCTTGAAATAGTCAACGGCTGTCAAAAGAAAATTAGGTTATAAGAGAAAAATATCCAAAGTCGGATCATCGCTGCAGACAGCAAGTTCAATATCCCCAAAGTTCACGATCCCCACGAACTATGAGGACAGTAAACTGTACTTTAGTTTCTCTCCTCTCCACAGGTTTCAGTTCAGTAATCTGAAATGTTTTTTTTTCATATCGATGTGGTGAGGCTTTAATGCCTCCCGGGCTTGGTTCCAAATTCTATGATGAAGAGAAGTTACTATCGTCTTATTAAGTAGAAGGATGAAATGCTTGTATTGACCAGGTCTCGAACCCATGTACATGTCGCATTGGTTTAGAAAGCAAAGGTTTTAACCCTGACCTAAATTTACAACTTGAAAATTATTCCCAACATTTGTTTGTGTTATTAAGGCACCACCAGAGTGAGTCACGCTAAGTAGACCACTTTATACATGAGTGATTTTAGATAAGGAAGATTAGATTGTTGTAGGTAGTAAAATTGGGTCATTCCAGGACAAATAATCCAATTTTAGAAAAACTGGTTACTCCACCATTTTGGATTTTTTCTTTTCATATATCGGTTTCTACATACCTGAAGATATCAGAACGACTTTCGAAAGAAATGTGATGCTTTGATATACTTGCGTCTACCCGCAGGTCACTGGAATTAAAATGGCGGCTTACTAAAGCAGAAGTAGTCCACTCTCGCTTATCCTGAACGATAAGTAACAGCGAGAAGCGCTCAACCCGGCAGCTGCAGTTTGGTCTTGTGGTCAAGACGTTAGACAGCTTCCAAAGATCCCGTATTCAAACCCTAGCGGCGACTTTTTGCATATTTTTATTAAAGAAAATTATAGCTTTTTTTCGTTTTTTATGTAAATACACAAAAGGAAATTTAATAAAAGTTGTAATTTACAATTTTAAAAGATGCCACTAAAACTTGGATGTATATAAACCCACCAGGTCAGGATGCACACCGAGCGATAGCGAGCGGGGGAGGGTGCGTCCGAAGGGAGCTGAGCGGCGTCAGCCGCGGGGGAGTTGCGCAGCCCCCTGTTAGTGGTGGGCATACGCAAAAGTACTGTTTACTTAAAAGTTCTGTTTGCGCAAAAGTTCTGTGCCGTACCGGAACTGTTTCTAAGTGTGTCACCATAATTCCAGTGACCTGCGGCTAGACGCACGTTTTTATATCTCTCGGGGTGACCATATTTCCAACATGTCGGGTGATGTTTTTACTCCCGTAGGATATGTACGGAAACCTGCATATCTCAAAAACTAGAAGAACTAAAGTGCTGAATTAAAAACCGTTAGGTCACCTGAAGTGCACTTGGTAGATGTGGAATCCCGTTTTTGAAACTTAATTTCTTTATTCCAAACATTAGGCTGAAAATAAATTTACGAATTGTATAAAATTCGATTTTTAAACCAAGATTTTGGGGTGTAGGAGTTGAATAAAATTCTGCAAAATTTTTTCATGTTTAGACCTCACAAAAGAGTTTCTGACCTTCACATTATTTTTTCTTCTACGTGTGTTCAAACATGGTCCTTTGCAAAAAATGCCGGTTTTTGGGCTTAAATATTGCATATGCGTCCTCATGAAACAATCTGAAATGTGGTTTAGAAAAAGCTTCGTATGTGACCAACTAACAGTAGAAATTGCAACTTTTATTTTGTAATGGTTTGGTCAATACCAGCGGATTTTCTTCGCTATAAGATGCAAATGCGAATGTGGTATCTTCATGAAAGTCACCATGTTATAGGGAAGAAGTTGAACATAAGACTGCAGTTTCTCTTGCGATGTGTAGAACTATCAACAGGATGATTATGTAGAAAACTCTCTGACGTTGAATCACAACGCTTTTTGCTACAGGAAAAATGCCTTATTTGGGTCTAAAATATCGCAAATGGGCCATCATACAAATCTGAAAGTTGGTCTTCTCCAGGAAGCTTTGTATGTTCTCAAATCACAGTAGAAATGGCAATTTTTATTTTTGATTTGTTTGGTCAATAAAAAGTTGTCCATGGGAGTTAAAAGTGTGCCTCTCAAGCAGTGTAGTAATATGAAGCTGCATATACACTTATAATCCCCTTGCACTGGCCAAACCAATTAGAAATGAAAGTTGTAATTTTGGTTGTGAGCTGACTATTAACAAGGCTACCTTTAATTTTTTTAAAATAGATATTTAAGTCCGAAATCCTGCATGTTTTGACGAAATTCCATGTGTGAACCCTGTTAGAAAGAAAGGAATGTAATTCAACCAAATATTTTTTTGAATATAGACACTCTTTTGGTAGGTCTAAACATTACAAATGACACAGCCTTAGATTCGACTGTTTCACAGAAGAAAAAACATTTGCATTTGCATAGTATGACGACGGAGAACTAAACTTGCACTGACCACCCACTTCCTGGTAGTCGGGAAAAGGTTGGGGTCCGCACTTTTCCGACCGTTTTCATCTAGAATTTATGTAACTCAAGTAACGGTATTCCTTTGCAAAAGAATTCTGCCGGTAGATTAGAATATAGAAAGATGAAAAAGGGAAACGTTCCTTACATTTTTTAAAAGAAAAAGTGCCCTATGTGGGGTCAAGAACTTATAATTTATTCTTAGTACTAGTTGTTACCTGCATCGTCACCTTGCTAGGAAGCCGTCTTCGAATATCTGGTTGTACGGTCTAGTGGATGAAGCGCTGAAGAGTTGTTCCAAAGGTATCGGTTTCGATCCCACCACAGGTCACCGATCTTTTTTTTTTAAAAAAAAGAAATTACTTTTTTCATTTCTAATTTCGCAATATGAACTTTTCTTCTACCTTATCGAACATCAGTGAAATAAATTAGTTAAAGCCAGATTATACATAAATTTCAAATATCGACCTTAGACAGTGTGGCCTGACCGTTTATATGTCAGTTAGTAAGATATCTATTTTATATAGAAAGAGTATTATTACTAGTAATAGTATTGCCTTTTCAGAATATTATAGTATAAATTCAAATTCCCTTATTCTCAAAAGATTAGGAGTACTGACGTATTTTTTTTTAATCTGGAATTTTTAGAATATTAACCGAGTAGCCGTAGATCAGTGTTAGAGCGTTGGCGTAGTATTCGGGAAGCCGTGGGTTCAATCTCAGCGGTCTATTATTCTGATTGAGGTTTTTCCACGTTTTCCTCACTTACACCAGGCAAATGCTGGGATGGCACCTACAGCATAGACCCTGCCCAACACCTTCCCAAATCCTTTCCCATCCTCTATCCCTTCCTAATCGTTATAAATAAAATTCAAATTTAGAACATAGAGGGAAAATTTTGAATTATTGTTTCCTTTGTAGTTTGTACAGAACAAGGCATCATAAATTATTGACTGATTCTGACAAAGATTGTATTTGTTTAAACGTTTAATCAACATCCATTACGTAAAATATTTGTATTGCTATCAAACTTCAATATTTAACACCTCCTTGTTTAGCTGTATATATTGTTGTTGTATCGTCGGCATACAGAACTGGTGTGGTTTTTAAAGCATTAGATAAATAATTCATAAATAAAATAAACAAGAGTGGTACAAGGACGAAACCTTGTGGTATACTTCTGTTAGTAATTCTGGTATCAGAAATAGAACCGTTAATTTTTACAACCTGTTTCCGATCCAATAGACAAGACCGAATCAGATCAGTCTTTCTATTCAGGATTTGTAGTTTCTTGATAAATATTGGATGAGACAATTAATCAAAAGCCTTGCTTAAATCTAGAAAAGAGACATAAGTTATTTTCCTTGATTCAAAGTTATTGTGATCTATATTAATCACCCTTTCAATGGCATCAAGAGTTCTGAGACCTGTTCTGAAGCCAAACTGACAGACGTTGAGTAAATCGTTCTTCTCGATGTAAGAATGTAGTTGAGCAGATAATAAATATTAAAAGATTTTTGACAATATTTGGATAAGTGCAATAGGTCGAAAGTTAGTAGAGTCGTTCTTGTCACCTGTTTTATGAATCGGGACAGTAATAGTATTTTTCAAAATTTCGGGAATTTTACCATTTAATATTGAACCATTGATCAAATTACTCAAAAGCAAAATTATTATGTCAATAATGTGCATCAGTAGAAAAGAGAATAATCCATAGATATCCTCGGAGAAACTAGACTTTAACTTTTTTACTTGATGTATAATACATGAAGGAGATACAGGCTGAGGCTAAAATTAAGATGTTTTTTGTTTGTGAATTAGAGGTTCCATATGGATTTAAATCTGAGTTGTAATTACCAACAATGGGAAGAATATTTGCAAAATAATTATTAAATTCATCATCGGAGATTTTTGTATGGAAACTATGTTTTATTTTGGCAGACTCGCCTCTTATAACTGACCATGCTGTGCTACATTTTTGCAAGATTTCTTAATTATCTCATCATTATAATCAATTTTCGCTTTAATTAACATCTGTCTATATATTTTCTTTAACTTATTATATATAAGTAAGGTCGTTGGATCAGTATTTTTTGTTTGTGAATACCAAAACAATAATATACCCTTAAAATAGAGAAGTGCCTGAGTAAACTAAGAAGAATGTGTTATACATATTACCAAAATTATGTTTATCCTTCAAAGAACAACATACCTTTATACCTTCCTGTAAGATATTAATAAAAATAGCCCAAGCAGAATCAACGTCCTTAGCTGAACCGAAGAGAGTATCGAAGCCAACCGAGAGCAAATAATTACGTAAATTCATAATATTTTTAATTTTCAAAGAGCAAATTTTCTTAGTAATATCAGTATCATTGGGAGTTGCAGAACTGAATTTGCGTGGAAAAATATAAGTTGTCCAGACATAAATTATCAGAGATGCCTGCGGTAACTGCTCCACAAGATTTATTGGAATTAGAAGAAGCAATGACATCGTCCAGAGGTCGGTTTTATAGTAGATATATAGAGTGGGTGCCAGTACGCTACCCTGCGGGATACCAGCGTTTATGAGGCGTGGATTAGAGGTTGTGTTTTCTTGACGAACTTGATATGTACGATGTTGTAGATAGGAGACTAATAGTTTGACAAGCGAGAGAGATAGTCCTTGCTGGTGGAGTTTTAGTAATAGGCCCGGGTGCCACACTTTATCGAAGGCCTTTTCTATTTCGAGAAATACGTCGATGGTAAAATGTTTGGCGTTGAGGCCCAGTGCAATGTGATCCACTACTCTTACAAGTTGCGCTTGTGTGTCATGTCCCGGTCTGAAGCCGAATTGATGGGTTGGGGGAACTTGGTCTGGGTCCAATTGTAGGTGGAGTCGGGAGAGGAGAAGTTTCTCGAAGAGTTTGCTTAAGTGGGATAAGAGGCTTATTGGACGATAGCTGGTGGGAAGTGACTTGTTCTTGCCTGGTTTTGGAATCATGATTATGGTTGCTTTCTTCCAGGATGGTGGGAAATGGGAAGAAGAGATAAGGATATTGAAGATTGTTGAAAAATATTGGTGAACTTCCTGTGGGGCATTTTTTATTGCTTCTGTAGTGATTCCCTCAGGTCCTGGTGCTTTTTTGTTGGCCAATATCTTAACCAGTTGCGTGATTTTCTGGGGCGTGGTCAGTGGTATATCTTGAATGTTGTCTGTTGGTGTTGACAGAATGTTCTGAAGTTGTGCCTCCACAGTGTCTATCCGCTGCGCGGGAATGAGGTGTAAGTTAGCTTGAAACTGCTGCACCAATGTTTCCGCAAATAGTTCCGCCTTTTCCTCCGGGAAGTAGGCGGGGCCGCCTTGCCCCTGGAGAGGGACTGGAGTTGTTTTGTTTTCTTTTCTGACAAGTGTTTTCGCTATTAGCCAGAATTTGGTGCACGGAGCGTCCATTTCAAGTAACGTTTTTGTCCCATGTTTGCTGGCGTAGCCTCTGAAGTAGTTTTTTTTTTAAATTTTGGTAGTCATGCTGTTGTAAATGTTCTTCCATGTGGGATGTCTAGTTCTGTGGTATTGTTTCCGGGCAGAACGTTTTAGTTGGAGAAGGAATTGTGTTCTTGCTGTGGTGGGCTTGTCTCCGGGGGCATTGTTGGTTGAAGTTGTGTTGCGCCGCTGGGCTGAACGGAGAAGAGCTGTGATTAGTGAAACTGCTTGTTCCGCTTCCTGGGCAGTGGTGGGTGTGGGTAGATGCTGAATGTCTTGAGTAAGTTGTTCTTGGTATGCTGGCCAGTTTACTGTTCGAATAGGAGCTGCCGTTTTTAGGGCCACGAGATGGTCTTAGCGGATAGTCTGTAGCACTAAATTATGGTCGGATGGCAGTGCGTTGATGAAAGTACGACCAGTAACAAGGTCAACTCCAGCGCAGAGTGCAATATCTAGGACGTCGGGATCACCTCTTGCGAGCGAAAAGTGAGTAGGGTTCTCTGGGACATATACTTCGCAGTCAGATGTTGAAATATTGCGTGGAGTTGGATGCCATTGTCGTTAGTGCGTTTTGAATTCCACATGGGATGTTTTGCATTTAGGTCTCCTGCAACTATGACTCTGTTGCCTAAATTTCTTAATGTATGGAGGTCAGGTCGGTGGAAAGTTGTTCTTGTTTTTTTGTAAGCTGATATTATGTAAGTAGGATCTTGGGGAGAGAAGAGTTTGATTGCAATCGCTTCAAGGTTGTGGAGGGGGGAGGGGAAATTCTTGGAACTGGAGACAGGACTTAATGGCTATTGCTGTGCTTCCTTTGGGACCAATGGGACGATCATTTTGGAAGATTGTATAATTTGGCAGAGTGAAGTTGTGAAAAGGACGTAGGTGGGTTTCGGAGAGTAGGGCTATATCTATCTTATTGGTTTCGAGGAAATGTCAGAGGAGAGGTTGTTTTGTCCTGACCACATTGGCGTTCCAATGCATGATATGTACGTCTCTTGAGATACGTGGACGTCTATTCTGAGCCATCATCAAATGCTGTTGCTAAGAAATTGAATGCCATAAAGGTTGGAGCGGATTTCAGCTGCTTACATGCTGCGATGAATTTTTCAATGAGATTGTTAGTGTTAATCCCTGAAAGATGTGGGAGGATGCAGTTGGCGAGATTTCCCAGCGCTTGTAGTCCTGCGTCCATTTGTGGTGGTTGAGTGATTTCCTCTGTGGAGGTGGTGGTAGTGGTGGTTGAAGGCAGTCCATTTACTGTATGAGAAGAAATTCTTGTTGGAGCAGGTGCTGTGGCAGTGGTTTCCCAGCCCCGCCGTGGAGTGGAGTGTGGCGTTGGTGTGGCAGCGGCCCCATGCTGCTGATTAGGTGGCTGCTGCTGAATCTGCTGGTGTTGTTGTTGCTGTTTGATTGATGTTGCTGTATTTTGCAGTGGTGGTGGTGGCGGTGGTGCTGTACTATTTTGAGATTGACGTTTTGTTTTGTACATTTTGATTATTTTACATCCTTGATAATTTGCAGGATGAGGTCCTCCAAAATGGACAAACTTTGCTGGTGTTGTTTTGTCTGTTTTAGGACAGTACGTTGTCTCATGTGGGAGACTGTACTTGACACAGCGGGCGGCGGAATGGCACGTATGGCGTGTGTGTCCTAATCTCGGGCATGAGAAACACCGTATGATTAACTTTCCTTTATATGGCTCCACGACAATGCGGCTATGGAGTAATCGATCGAGGCTGTAGATGTCGGCACTGTCAAGGGCACGAGCTAGGGAGACGAGAAATAAAGGGAAGCGACGTGTTTCTTTTGGTGTCCTGATTTAGTCCATGCACTTGGGAGACCTGAGTTACTGGGAAGCTTAGTGCTATTAGTGCTTCTTTAATGTCATCGCGTGGGGTGTAAATTTGAAGTTTACGAATTACTGCTTTGAGGGGTCTATCCTGTTTTGGTCGCTCAGTAGCATACTGATAGGAGTGGCGCTTAAACATGACTTATATAATCTTCGTTTTCCACCTCAGAGCCACGAAGAGAACCGAACGAGGATAAAGAAAGCGTTCGTTCCTTCAAAAAAAAGAAGAAGATTCGGTTGCTGTTTTAAAAATATAAGCAAAAAACACGCCAACGGCAGCAACTTTCACATCTCTTCTGTCGTCGACCTCTCCTCACGTACACTCATGCTAAAGAAATTTTTCGCATGCCTTTATTTGATAATTTTTGACAAATAATATTTTTCTCCTTGAATTCTGGCTTTCGCTTAATTGTTAAACACGTGAAGTATGTAAAGACGAATATTTCCTGAAATTTTGTCACAAAAATATAAAAAAATAATACAATTATAATAAAAAAACAGAAACATGAAGAAATGATCGAAAAAAATTAAGTCCAAAAGGGAACTTAGGGAATTTGGCGGGAAAATTCAGAGGAAAAAATGGATATTTATCTTGGCTGTATGAAACAGTGTATATCTGCAGTATTACCAGCAACTGAGATTACAGACAATGCTCTTTTAAATAAAACATTACACAAACAAAAGATACAGATACAACATATGCATTACATAATCATGTAGCATAAGCTTTAATATCCACGAGAAGGCGAGAAGAAAGACACAATATTGGTTTGAAATTTCGAAGCAAAGACTGTCATTCAATGTTGTGCTAATAAACGCTAATGAAAGTACGATAGAGCAGAGCCCTTTGTGGCGTAGTCGTTAAGCTTACCGACCATAAAAGAAAGAGTTGTCAGTTCAAGTCGCCTCTCTGCTCTGAATATTTTTTTTCCGGAATGCAAAACGGCGTGATTAATTAACTTAAATTATATTATCCTTAGTATTAACTAACTGTTGATAGGACGATTTTTATTACTTTACGAGTGAGGGAAAAATCGTCAGAAAAGCGAACCTGTTGTATGTTAATTTCGATGATTCAAGAGAAATATGCGGTTAAATGTATTCTCTTCATGAATTTATTGAATTAAATTTTATTCATGACGCTTCGGGCCTTTATAGTAGGATGACTGGACTTCCTGTTTTTAACGGGACTATCCTTTTTTTGTCATGTGTCCCGTTGTGCCGGCAAATTGTTAACAAGACAGCAGATGTCCCTTTATTGCTACAAAGAAGTCGTCAATCTGTTCACTTAACTTTTTCGCAAATAACTCCCAACAATTGCTTGGCAGGAGGCAGTATGACATCATGCTTTATGTTGTCTTAGTAGTTTCTGAGTTGGCAGTTGTCGATGGACGGACAGAGTTGTTGAGTAAGGATTCACAGCACTTGGTGCTTAAGCCTGAAACGGATCGCCGCTATTATCACATTTATTCTCCTAAATTGCTTTAAATAATCCTTTGATTTGACTCCAAGTGTATTTTAAAGGATGGGCTTCTTTGTTTAGAAAAAAATAATAAAGAAATTTAAATTTTGAATGCAAAACCTTTAATTAAGCTTGAGCTTTTGATTTTCTTGAAATACTAATTAATATTTGGTTCAATATCATACTCAGATCCTCGATAAAGACGTTACACATTATATTTGTTCTTCGCAACTGTGTAAAATACTTTTGTGTTGATGGATATTTAATATTATTTTGTTGATGTTAAGCAAACTATTCACCAACGAACATCACAAAATTTTACAAGCGCCGTTCATTCAAAATTTATCTTCATTTTTGGCAAATTATCTTTCAAGAAAGTAAATCCCATTGCGTGGTGAGAGTATTGGAAACTAATCTCGGTATGAAAAATTAAGCTCCTGCCAAACATATCGCATGCTTAGTGCTTAATTTTCAAGTTACTGTGGAAGCAATGAAGCGGAGATATATTGCACAAGAATTCTCATAGGATACAGACGTTTGAATGTGTGATAATAGGACGGACAAAATAGAAAATAAGAAAAGGAACAGTGCGAACGTGTGTGTGTGTGTGAGAGAGAGAGAGAGAGAGCAAGTAATACCAGATCTATTCGAAAAGTAGAATAAAAAAACAATGACTCTCTAGTGTTGACATAAGCTCGCTTGGCGAGCTACTGTGAGGACGTGTTTGAGTCGAGCTCCTGTGGTTGGCGTCAAACAGAGTCTGTGCTCCACGTGTGTTCAGTGAAAAACCTGCTTTTGATTATTAAGATATTAAGTGAATATTATGGCTCAACCTGTTACAATTCGAAGAATTAACACCATTCAATTGGACTTACATGATATAAGAGGACGATTACATTTACCTACGTTACATGACGCCATTGCCCGTGACTTAGGTCTATTGACGCATGAAGTGTTAGGTCTTGAGGCAGATTTTTATTTAAAAAAGACCTTTGTCAAGATACAGAATCATTCAACTTTGCAACGTGCGTTAACAAAGTGTGATGGTAAATTAACCTACGAATCTGATAATGAAATCACGATTATCCCTGTGAGTGAAGTGCTACCTGATTACATAACTGCTTCCATTTGGGTCGTCCCCCTTGAGGTTGAAGACTCGTACATCAGGCAATACTTTAGTGACTTTGGTAACGTTGTGAATATTCAGCGTATATATTTTCCCAAATATAGTATTTATGCCTTTCCTGCTTATTCTGGGAAGTGCTTAGTAACCTTTTCAAAACTTTCTAGAAAACTACCCACGTTTTTTCCTATATCTAACTTCAAAATTCAACTTCGAGTGCAAGGTCACTTGGAGCGTGACAGCAATAAGGTTCCTACATCTGTTCTTACATCTCGAGCTTCTGATAAGACATCTCTACCCACTCCTGTCATTCCCTTATTTCAGGACACTGAATTTCCGACTTTAAGTGCTGCTGAGCAACACCTGAATATTGATAATCCCATTACTACTGGCAACCCTGTTCCTACAACAGCTGAGGAAGAAATTTCTTGTACTGTGTTAGAAGCAGGTGATAGTGTCGAGGTCAGTGACGCTCGGGATCGTGGCCTGGGGCAAGTTCTTCAATCAGCTGATTATCTCACCTCTGTAGAACCCGCACCAAATAGTGTACCAGACGTTTGTGTGGAATTGGTTTCACCTTGTTCTCAACCCACTAGCAGTGGTGAAGTTTGTGACGGCAGTGTGCAAGGCAATAGTGTTTTGTCCCAAGCTCCGTGTACACGTTCTGACAAGGTAACCTTGTCTCCTGTTCCAGTTCTTGCTGCGGATACGATCAGTGATCTCGACTGCGTACAATAGTCTAATTCCGATACGGGCAGTGATAGTAGTGAAGTGTTGTCCCAAGTGGCGCTAAGCGAGCAAAAACTTCCCACTCCAGTCATACCCGGCGCACCCGTTCTCAGGTAGCGGGGGCAGGATCGGTACAGATATCCACTTTTTGTCAAAGTGATTGGCAGGACCTCCAGGTACGTACTACTTAGTTGTAACCACTGACCTATAGTGTACAAGTGCGCTTCTACGACTTTTCATCATGACTATTTCAACATATTTTTGGTGCCTAATCCTTTATGGTGTGACTACGCTCCAACTGGCGACATTTAACGCTGCCCATGCAGAATCGGACACGAAAATATCCTTGCTTAAACAGTTTGTGCAACAATCGCATGTTCATATATTTACAGTGCAGGAAACCGTTCTCCCTATGTGGGACATATCCAATTATGAAGCGATCCACCATTATCACTTACAAACTAAAACTGGAATTTCAGTATTCATCCGCGGTGACTTACAGTTTACTACTCTTTTTATGCACGAATCAGGCAGATTAATTTCCCTCCTGCTGCAACAGCAAATTGTAGTAATCAGTGTGTATTTACCCAGTGGCACAAGCAATAAGTGTAAACGTGAAGAATTTTTAGAAACTGTTGTAGCATTAGAACTGCACAAATATCACACCTATCCCCTGATTATTATGGGTGATTATAATACTACTCGTCAGAGCAAGGATAGTTCTACCGGACTCAATATTAGTCTGGAATTACAAAAACTCTACCAGGAATTCAACTTAATTGACAGTTGGGAAGCTTTGTTCCCCAGAGACATCGGGGCGACTTATTTTTACTCCACGGGATGGTCGCGGCTGGATGTCATCTTTTACTCCTCTCATTTTTTTCAATAAACTAAAAACAATAGCCATACAAAGGATGCCCTTCTCCGATCATGCTTTGCTCAAATTTACAGTGAACACCACTATAAGAACTCATTTTACTCCCAGTTTCACGTGGAATTTGAACAATCAGATCTGTGAACTTAATGCCTACAAACAACTCATTCTGACCTTATGGGTACAGCATAATAAACATAATCTCAAAGTAACCTGCAACTATGGTGGTGTCAATTTAAAAAAACTATCAAATTTGAAACTATTTACTTTTCAAAAGAGCGAGCTCAATATGACAAAGAACAATTACGGAGTGCATATGTCAACTTGCAATATTATAATCAATTAGCTCATAGTGATGCAAAATGGTTAACTAAGGTAAAACAATTACAGAGTCAAATACATTTATGTCACATGAGACACATACAGGGCGTCCAAGTACGCTCCAAATTGACTCAATTAGATATACACGAACCGGCAGTCTATCCCGCCATAATTAGTGAACGCAAAAGAGCTCGATGCAAAATTATTAATAGTTTCACTGATGCTAAAGGTATTCATGAAGGGGGGCAAGTCTATGGTGCAATTCGCCAACATTATTTGCTTTTCTATACACAACAACCGAGTCAGGACCCTCCATTTATCCTTTCTAAAGTAGATTTAAAAAAGCTTACTCTTGATCAACAGAACACTTTAAGTGATATGAATAACACTGCTTCGCTGGGGCCTGATGGTATTGGCCTCCGCTTTTACAAAACATTTAGTGACTCCTTAGTTCCTTGTTTATTTTAGCTGTTTAATATGTATTTAGATAATAGAAACATGGTTATAGCTATGGCTCAATCTTATGGTATATTGATTCCTAAAGTAGGACAGAAAACAGGACACCATAATACTAGGTATCGCATGCTCTCCCTGTTAAATACGGACTATAAAATTATTTTGTGCATATTTACTGATCGCCTGAAACCATTGATGTCAGTATTAACAGAGGACTGTCAGGGTGGTCTTACGAACACCACACCCATGCAACTCCTGCTTGCATCCCTTCGAGACCTAACACAAGCTCACCAACACTCCATCATCCCTGATTTTGCTGTCATCTCAACTGATTTTGCAGATGCGTTTTCCTATATGAATTTGCAATTTTTGATGGCTACTTTACGTCAATTCAATTTTCCTGAGAAATTTCGTACCATGATGACAAATATATATGAGGCCCGTACCATAAATTTGAAAATTAATCACCGTATTTTACCTGCATTTCGCATGGAACGTTACTTAAATCAAGGCAGTTCCATTGCAACTTATCTCTACACTTCAGCTATGGCTCCTTTAACGAGATTCATCACACATCAATTACAAGGTATTTTATTTCGGAACACCATACTAAAGGCCATGGTTTATATCGATGATGCGATTTGGATCTCTCGGTCGCTGGCAGAATTCCAGGTCATCCATGACGGTTTGAAGCACTTCAGTGAAGTGTCAAATATTCAACTCAATCAAGCTAAAACAAAAATCTTACCTTTTCAGACGATCGGTACTGATGTGTGGACCCAGCATGGGGAAACGGTCTCTACCCTTAAATTTCTTGGAATATGGTGGACAGATAATATCTCGCACACCATAAATCTCAATGCGGAGCACTTACTTCGCAGTATCACTGCCTCACTGCAAATCTATACGCAATGCTTCACAACCGTCTTAGCTCGCGTCCAATTTATTAATATCTACATATTGAGAAAGGCTACTTTTTGCAGTTGTTTCCGTTGCCTCCTAAAATATTTGTGAGCATTGCCATGCAAATTGGCCGCTTTATATGGCGTTCCAAAGTTTTGAGAGTGCACCGCAACACCTGTTACTTGGAACTCGATAAGGGTGGTTTAGGCCTTAAAAATTTGCACTTACATGGGAAGGCCTTGCTACTTCATCGTACGATGGAAACTTTCATCCAATTTCCGGAAATGCTAGAGGAAGTATTCCGGCGAATTGATAACCAATTACCTCTTTTTATTCAGAGAGGGCAGGGTATTGTACCCTATTTGACAGACACTTACATACAAATTGTGTATTTATTTCGTGCTAATTTGCCGCTTGATACCTGGACCGTCAAACAATATTATCATTATTTACACGATACTGGACATGAGTTTCTCCCAGCCATTGAGAGGTATTTTCCCACTATCTGTTGGAATGAAATATGGCCTTTTCTCATGGAAATCAAAACCGACTACAAGGTATTTGATAGCCAATACCAGGTATTACATCAAATATATCCTGTTAATAATAGATTGCATCAACTAGGTATTACTGCAACTCCTTCCTGTCAACTATGTAACAAACCTGATACACTAGTCCATCGCATCTGCAATTGTCGAACAATCAACCCGATATGGGTACAGTGTAAGAAAATTATTTGGCGCCTTACTCGCGCAGCCTCGGTAAATTATTCAGGTGAGGAGCTTGTATATTTTCCAGCCTTTCGGGTATTCCCAATTAAAAGAGAATTAAAATTTGGTTACTTGCGCATACCATTGCACTTATTTTAAATTCACCTGAAACTAATGATGTTAACTTTTATATTGATTATTTCCACTTTCAGTATCATGCAATGTCTGCCAAATATAAAATACTATGTACAGGTAATTATCACAAGACATTTTATGTTTAGTCTCTGAGATGTGAGTAATCTTTCTTTTCAAATGTGGTGCAAGTTCGCACCAGTATTGACGTTGTATTCAACACAAGCAGGTAACACAATTTGAATGGTGCACAAATGTTAGATACCTAGTTATATTGTACAAGCTTATGTTCAATAAACTGTTATATATATAAAAAAATAGTGTAGTGGTCTAGATGCTGGATTTCCGCGCTAAAGGTCGCGGGATCGAAACCGCTTGTCTTCTGGATACTTTTTTCCAAACTGTATGTTATTGAGAGCTTTCAATAAATTCGTGTAGATAAAGATGCACCTGCCGTCACTTGAACTGAAAGGGATCATATGTAATCGAGTTACGTCAGCTTGTATACGTGATGGTTCAGTGAGTCTCACTGTCAGAAATAGTCTCCATAAACTGTTATCAGCCAGCTCACCGGCTGAACATTGTAAAATGCCTACCTTCCTGTCAAGATCATAGATGAACTATAATAGTTATAAAGCGTTAATCTCGTTTAGACTTCCTTTACAATCCGAAAATTACGCTAATAAATAAACGTCATGAATTTGGAAACAAATAAGGAGATACTTGAAATTTTAAACAAGCATCTTCGGCAGCTATACGACCCACTAGTCCACTACTGCAAAATTTACAATTCGGACTTTTTGTATTATTTCAGTGGAATGCTATTATTTTACGACAAAATACCTCATTTATGAAATATAATCTACCGTTGTAATTATCATACTTTAGTAACAAATAAATAATGGAAACTGTTTCTAAGTAGTTAGAAACAGATACATCAAATTATTTTAAAAGAAACGTTTACTTCTTTTCGAAACACCAAGTAAGACTTTTAAAAATGTATCAAATAATACATTTTTTTAAAAACAAAACTATGAAATAATTGTTAACACTATTTTCAAAATAATTTCAACACAATCACC
This sequence comes from Lepisma saccharinum, assembly GCA_022664845.1. NCBI lineage: Eukaryota > Metazoa > Arthropoda > Insecta > Zygentoma > Lepismatidae > Lepisma > Lepisma saccharinum. Next base: position 710 of record JAGDQP010007342.1, on the reverse strand, counting down.
TTTTCTGTATTAAAATTGCTTTCTAATGCTTATTAAAATATATTGTCAAGTGGAGAATTTCATGAGATTTTCAAATTATTTTTAAAACATATGGAACACATTGTAAAAGGTATTTTCTTTGAAAGATACTATTAAGATCTTAATTTTAAATATTTTTCTGTAATTTGGAAATTGTTTTCGCGTTCTATTTGCTACTTGTGCAGTTAAGCCCTAAAGTTAATACAAATGTAGCAATATTTTGAACTTTAAGAAATATTTCATGTTAAATAAAGAGCTTTTCGGCCCACGTGTGCTAAGTTTCTTAGCAGTAAGGTACCCGAATCTGATGTTCCAACTTCCTGGAAGTGTGCTAATTAGCAGGGGGATGCCCAGGATCCCCCCCTGACAAAAAAGATTCCTACCTTCGCAAATTATTTTTCGTCACTGCCAAGGATATATTTCTTGTCCCCAGAAGTTTCGATCAACATAGAAAATCGGGAAATATTTATTGGGCAGAAGTTTAACCTATTTTCAAGGAAGTGACAAGGGTATTATGAACTTTCACTAGCAGCTAAGAAGCCATTTGCTTTGTGATGTTTTTGAAATAGCATCATGTGAACGATTTAGTACGATTGGTTTGATTTAGAAACCCCCATTTGGAAAATGGGACTGTATATCTTTGCTGCTCCTCTCTCTCCTCTCTAACTCTCTCTCTCTCTCTCTCTCTATAT
>JAGDQP010007341.1:56018-67846 GCA_022664845.1 Lepisma saccharinum | reverse complement strand
AAAGAACTTGGCTCCACTTTTTGCACCTCTGGTGTTTTTGTTCGGATATATTTTACAACGAAATAAAAATAATATTCTTTCCAAGCAAAATAATTGAAATTAAGGAAAGCTTCTTACGCTCGAATTATTTGCTATGATTATTCTTTAATAAGTAAAGAACAGTATTTCAAGAGAATGCCATCTATAAATGTGAATACGGTATAAAATGTTTTCAATTCAATATTTTTTTTTTCTTGTAACGTAGCACCTACTACGCGTACATTAAAACTAGGCCTTGATTTGATAACAGACCCACACGAAAACAAATGGAAGAAACGTGTAGCAGAGAAATAAGATAAAATAAAAGAAAATATAACGAAATTTTAAGGAAAAGAATAATAGCCAAGAAACTTTGTGCAAACAATCATGATTTGATTTTTTTAAAAAAGCAGAAGGGTGAGTCCATATTAGGTCAAATTTCTAATGTCCGTGCACATGTTGGTGAGGACTGTCTCAGAACAACGAAATCATCGGTCGTTTCTTTCCTATTCCGAACTTTGAATACAGAAAACAAATCAACAGAATACTATAATTACCTGCATTGTGTGAATACATACTTTTTATATTTAACAAGCGTTTACAAAATGTACTCACACAATATGAAACATTTCCGGTACATTTTTAAAACATTCTCCGTAGTTTCGAAACAGTTTCTTTTCTAAAAAAAAATGATCGACAACCTACGTTTAACAACATTATGGAATTTTGAAATTCATCAACAAAGAATTTCTAGGTTTATCCCACAAACGCAATGAAAATAATGTTAGTTCTCAGTATCTGGCAACGCTGTGAACAGTGATAACAGAAACATTGCAAACTGATTGAGAGGGCATATAAATAATTTCGGGAATTTAACATGTATTTGTATGTTTAAACGTACTACAGTGCATTGTGCCAATAAAATATACTAATGTGTGCAGTAAGTAATGATGTATATGTGTATATATATTTTCTTTGTCTTGTTTTCTGTTTTTAAAGTTCGGAGTAGCAAATAAACGACCGATGATTTCGCTGTAATGAGACAGTCTCTTCACTAACATGTGCATGGACAGAAATTGCACCTAATATGGACTCACCATAAGAATGCAAAGTTTATAAGAAGGTTACAGAACCATCAACCTGATTTGAACCACTCACCAAAAAGATTCTTCTACGAGTATTGAACAGGGGAATTATGCAGTAAAACGAATGCAGAAATTGAACAAAATCAGTTTGGATTTTTTTTTAAATAAAAGTTTGGAATGGAACAAAGGATGTAATGGTGTATTAAGATAAATGAGTAATATATGTTTGGATAAAAGCAAAACAAGTTTAAGGAAAGTTTACTGATTTAGACAAAGCATTTGATCAAATCAACAGGTTTATAGTAATGTGGAAGAACTAATGAAAGCAGTGGATTGGAATGGAAGACACAAACTTTTGTATAAAAAGATATAAGTAGCAGACAGTTTGGCGGAACGAACTAAAATAACTATAGAAGAGGAACCTGGATATTATCTCTCGTCCACTTAGAGAAGATTCTGCTGAGATGCTTCAATGACGTGACGACAAAGAGATTTCAATTCCACCAATTCTGCCATCATCATCCACACGGCCTGAGCCAAACTGGCCTAAAGGTCTTAAATTTAATCTATATACATGTTTAATTCAAGTATTGCTTATATATATATAAATGTTTAGATCCGTGAGTGTGTATATTTTTTGTTTTCATTTCACGTACGGAATGTTACACGAAAATATTATTCAAAAGAGCTGATAGTATGGTTGAGCGTAAAGTTGTATGACAAGTAAATAGAGACTGCAAAGAATAATGGCAATTAATACCTCACTTCGACATATGTAAGACATCACAATAAAACGAGCAAAGATAAAAAAAAAAGCAATGTAATTCAATAAACATATCACGAAAACTGCATCGTAAGCATGAGACTTGAAAAACAAGAAGTATCTTCTTAAAAAGTGCATTTGACTGCAAGTGCAATGTGAGAGGAGAGTTGAAAAAATAAATAAAAACAAGACAAGAAAGCTAAAAAAGCATTGTTTTTTTTTTCTTCTTTTCTTTGCGGGATGTACACAAGCGTGTATGAATAAAACATACTCTTCTATCACTCTGGTTCGGCACCCAATACAAGAATTATGCGGTTTTCAAAACGGTACCATGTAATCATCGATACATTATTCTTTCGTAAGCAGACAAAGAAAAATAGCAGGAGTTCAAAAAAAAAAAAAAAGAATATGAAAAGAGAAGTAGAAAACTAAAGCTAATTTGTAAGTTATCATTATTAGAAGAACGGGTGTTACCAAATGACCTGTAGGGCATTTCACCCCACCCTGCCTTACATGCACGTATTACGGGGTCACAGAGCTACATTGTCACGTAGTTCTTTTTCTGGCTTGAAAGAGGCCGTTGGGCATGAAGGAGAGAATTCTCGAATGTTTCTTCAATATTTCATGTTGTTGTTTTTTATTCTTTTCTTTTACGTCTTTTATTGAGAAAGTTGATCCTTTCCCTTCATTTGTATGTCTACCTGAATATACGATATCATCAAAAGATATTATATCATCAACCAATATTCATATTTGTGGTTTTACAAGCTGTTGATTCGTGGCTAAATATGAGAACATGGAAAGCTACCAAAGAAAATTGTTTATTGGTATTTACAATGAGATGCGAAGAGGGTCAGTCACTATCAGACTGCACATTCTTAGAGTAATAGACATATAAGGCGCAACTTGTAAGGTTCAGTGATTTTGGAGCGGGATGCGAAGATTACCAACGGATACTGCGAATAGGAAGATATTAAGTCAATGGATTATTTATGGTTAATGTAAAGTCAAGATCTCCAACAACAGATGGCAGTATTATCTCCGTATGTGTCTCATGTATTTTTATCGTTGCACGAAATTCCTACAAAATTCAAGCCTAGAGAGTTCAAACTTTCAGGGAAGAAAGTTCGATCAATGCTTACTTTTTAGTTTCGTTTTTCTTCATTGTTGAAATCACTTGATTGTTGTGAATATCAAAACGTGTAGCAACCAAGATAGCTAAAGTATTATTGGTATTATTGTGTAGCAACGAAGTAATTTCGTGCAATGAAAAAATATATTAGAGACATACGGGGATAGTGCTGCTATCTATCGGGAGTTCTTTGCTTTACACCAGACGTTCTCAACCTGGTGCTCTTTTACTGACATTTAGCGCTCTCGTCACGCGAATAACAAAAAGTGATCGCGAGGACTAACGTCATCGGAGAAACTGTCACTTAAAGTACTCAAATAGAGAAATAAAGTACGAAACTGCCTGTAGGATATTTCTTTCTGACAGTTTTACCGCTCTCAGGTACAACTACGGGTTCAGACATTTACATTATTAGTATTGCCAACTTCCCAATAGTCAATGAAATCAATATATCAAAGCTTCGTGTGTGTCGTAACAGATGGCGCTCCATCAATGGTGGGCACGATCAAAGAGTTATTCTTCTGAGAAATGATACACGTTTTCCTCCTTTCACTCAATATTATTGCTTAATTCGTATTTGTTACCTAAGTAGTCATTTTAAATCATCTTCTGAAAATTTCAGAACACTTCAAAGTGATTGTTAAATGGGTCAAGTTTCTTGTTGGAAAACTGTTTAACAAATGTCTGTTAAAAATCTTTTTGGAAGAATTATCGACGCCATATTAAGAAATAATCCCTCATTGGGGCATCCGTTGATTAAGTCGTGGGAAAAGTTCGAGGAAATCAAAGTATAATACATTTCTTTAAATGGTTTTGCAACAAAATTTCCATAACTAGGCCTATTTGAGGATGATCTCAACATTAACTTTTATAGTAGACCTCTTTCAGTATATCTATATATACGAACTTAATAAAGAACTCCAGGGCGAACAAAACCAAATTGTAAAATGAAATTAATTATATTTTCACTTCGTTTAAAATTAGGGATTGCTTGTAGCTTGTACCGTAGCTCAGCGGTATAGCGTTGGCATAGCATTCAGAAGGTTGATGGGTTCGATCCCAGCGGCCGACCATCCTGACTGAGTTTTTTTCAGGATTTTTCCTCAGTCACTCCAGGTAAATGCAGGGATGGCGCCTTCAACTTAGCTCCTGGCCGACGCCTTACCGAATCCTTTCCCCTCCCACATCCCGGCCTGAGCCTTAGATGCATAAAGGCCATAAATACATTAAAATTAAAATTCCTTGCTATACAGCAAACAAGAATGAACTGCAACATTTCCCAGAACGCGCACACACACTCTCAAGTCTTGACCTAGCCCAGTATGAGTGTCGTAAAATTTTTCTGATAGCTATTCAAGAACTTTTCAACGAGTTTGATGTGTGTCCTCGTATTTTGAAACATAAACAATTGTTAAATATTGTATGACAGAACTTTCAATCCTGTGTAGACTTAATCAGACAAATCAAGCTTATTCAAGATGGCTGCGCTTCCCCATACTCACTCAAATATCTTGATGTATTCAGGAGTATCAGGACGACCTATCTGTGAGAGAAAGCTTCCTTAAGACCATAGCACGAGCGATTAACTTACTCATATCGTCAGTATTATTTACTTATAAATACTGGAATTCCGCCAGTCGTGAGTAACATTCGATCTAATGGATCTCATTATCATGTTGACTTTCAAAACTTACATGTACTTATCTCTATCCATGGGAGTTTAAACATATTTCATGGTGCTCGCGCACTTAGAGCAGCAAATAGCCGGTACTCGCAATCTTAAAAGAGTTGAGAACAGTAACGGTCTTTGACAGTATTGTACCGTTGCACAACAACTAGCTCACTCTTAAATTGTTTAATTTTTATTTCAATCAGTCTAAAATATGGAATATATAATAATAATATTCTACCCTCGGTGTTCAAAAAAAGCCATAGTTTCCTTTTAGGAAGAGAAAAATATACTTCGCAAGTTCACAATTTAATCTTGAGTGTGGAATTTTCCCGCAAGCCTCTGAAAGCCCAACCCGCTACATTGGCTTTCCCTTCCCCAGATGCTGGAATAGCATCTCCTATGTTAATACTATTGGCAGAAAGCTGTTGCAATCTTAAAGTTACTATTCTTTTTCTCCCCTCCTTAGCTTTCCATTCCATCCACTCGTGGTGCGCATCACCGCGCAGGCTGAAGGCGTCTGTTACTGACCTTCGTTTACTCTCTCTCTGTCTCTGTATGTGTGAGAGAGAGAGAGCATGTATATATATGTGTGTGTGTGAGAGAGAGAGAGCGCGTGTATGTGTTCCTACCTTTGAATGTTATCACAGACTGCTGAATCTCACAAGCGACACTCGTGCTCTACGTAACGATACTGGAGTGACTGCTTAGTGTCGAAAGATAGACGCCAGAGCAAATGTTTCAACTTGTATGTCCACTTCTAGTCTAATCTAATGTGGACCAAGCTTTCAGTTCTAACTCAATTTTATATGCTTCGCCGTGCGGCCCGTTTTTATTTATTTAAATTTTAATTCCTGAGTTATTCATATAATAGTATACCGTACTCTGCATGTAATAGAAAATACTGCAAATAATATTTACGTTTTTACAAGAATTAAGGCATAGATAAAAAAAACGGGCCACACAGCGATATCGAGTGTAAAAAAATGAGTTAGAACTGAAAATTTGTTCCATATTGGTTTAGACTGGAAGTGGACAAACCATATTATTGAACATAAAAAGGTATTATTCAATGCATGAATAAGATAGTAAAGATGGAGGAAGAGAAAATTAAAACACAATCCATTAAGGGAAGTAAAGGAAGTATGGGATGTAATTACTTGCGAAGCAAAATTCCGCTTTACATTCACATGGCACGTTATGGCAACCACGTTGTTTATTCTAGAGGAATTTCCGAGTTACTTTTGGAATTTTCCAAAAGAAACTGTGGAGAAATTATGTTCAATGTACACCTTTCTTGACAAAGACAAGCTCTCTATCTTCTCGAAATGTGTTAAATCCACTCGGCAGAAGAATTTCGATCAATGTCAGAAGCTATGGGCTTGTTCGACTTTATCGTTCAAAATAGCGTACAGAATCTTTAAAGTTTCTAAAACTGATATTAACAATAGTAATAACAATCATACACATTTCTAACCATGAAAAATTGTGACAAACTATCAAATTATATTCTCAATATTATAACTAGGCCTACGACATTTTTCTGTTTTCTCAGAATCGTAACTAATTGACTTAACGCCTCTTTATTTGAAAATCTGGTCACTTCTTCTTTTGTGTATACGTTACATAATTTAACTCTACGTTGATTGATTGTGACTTACTAGCTACCCAATCCTCTCTCACATGAAACTTCAGGCCCGCAGCCAGGGGGAAGTGAGCCCCTGTAAATTTTCTTTGCTTCAATACAAATATTTAAAGTCGAAACCCTTCCCTAATTTTTCGTGGCCCCCTACTCTTTGTGGCTGGCGGCGGGCCTGAGTGCAACACCCAGTGGAGACAGCCACCGGCCGCCACTGGTTGAGAACCTCTACTTTACTCCAACCTTAAAGGGGAAAGGATGAACGAGATCTGGTTGAAGACTGGTCATTGCAAAGCGCATCTAATGAAAGGTTACCATGGCTCTCTAATCGACGGCGGAGTGACATGACGAGAAATAGGCTGTCAGCATGAAGCGGCGTGACAAATGACGAGCCACAGAATAGATTTCTCCTGTCACTCTAGTGAAGGAAAATAGAGTTCACTTGTGAGTAAGAGAGAAAAAAAATATTGGGAAAAGAAACTGAAAAATATTATTCTTTAAAAAGACCCTGAAGAGCAGACGGGAAATCCATCCATACCCACATAACAGACGTTACTAGAACTCTCTCTCTCTCTCTCTCTTCTCTCCGGTGGCTATCAACATAAATACCTATCCCGTTACACTGTCTGACAGATGGTGGATTTTACTCATCATGCGTTTGAAAAGATGTTGTAACAGAACCAATAGACATTCCACAATTTCCACGAATAGTCGTGGACAATTTAATTGTTTATTTGGCGGAGAAAAGAATAATAGCAGATCTCAAATTAAGCTCAGGATCATTGTACTTGTCACAAAACATACAAATAGTAGAAACAGGTCAGCTTCAATTCCTGTATATAGGGTAAAACTGGGAGAGTTTGCGCAGTAGGAGAGATTGCGCAGGTCCTGGAAGGAATTCGACTGACGTGTTGCAAGAGAAGGACAAGTGAATACGTTACTTGCAGACTCGTCAGTTGAGTTCCTTTGTTGATAAGGTCGTCGCTAACACTTATTTTGTGCATCTACGACACAAGTGAATTGTTGACTTTTCATAAGCGTAGTGTAAATTTTTAAAAGAAATGTGCTAATGTTAAATAATTATAAACCAAGATGTACCTGAGATAGTTCTTTGTTAGAACTATTTGTACTCAAATTGCGGTCATTCTGGAAATTGGCACCCAAGCTATATGATACGTAAACTCTCCTCCCTAATTAAAGTAGTTGGGTCATGCGTCCAAGTAGGAGAGTTAGCGCAGTACATTCATTTAATACAATGAGAGGAGAGGTTGCGCAAAGTTATGTATGTATAAATCAGGGCTTGATTTTGGTGGTATTTTTGGTCCTGGCCCACTACTTGGCGGATGAATACACTAGAGCATAAAATTTCTTTCCTCTGTCCACTTACGACTGTATGAATGTAAACACCACCAAGAGAAAAAAATGTAACATTTGATAGGAATATTTAGTCTGCTTTACCTAATATCTTTTTGTAATACAACAGTTTATTATGTTTTGGATCACAAGAAGTAGTTTCTATTCGGTTCGTACTATCGAATGTTGTCTCATTCTCGTGCGCAGTCTCTCCCACTCATATTCGCAATTTTACCCTACCCTAGTAGGTGAGTTTGCGCAAATGAAGAGTTTTGATAAAATCATTATCATTAAGCATACAATGACTTATATAAAAGATTCATAGGATGTAATTGTGTATAAGATACTAAAGTATATACAGGGTAAGTCAAAATGATGTACCCGATTTCATAAATTTATTTTGTGAAATATAATGAACATATCTGAATGTAATACATGTGGTAAGAAGGGTAACTCTCAAAGTTTTATTCAGTCACATCACAAGTGCTCTATGTGAGCACCTCGCGTAACACGACACACATCAAGCCGATAGTCTATCTCCTGCCAAACCTTGTGTAGTGTGTCACGGTCAATCTCTGCAATGGCTGCTGTGATGCGGGCGCGAAGGTCACCCAATATTGTTGGAAGTGGTGGTACGTAAACACGATCCTTTATGAAACCCCACAAAAAGAAATCACACGGGGTCAGATCGGGGGAACGAGGTGGCCAACGAATGAGAATTCGATCCTCCTGAGATGCACGGCCTATCCAGCGCTGTGGCAATGCCTCATTGAGATGATCCCGAACGCTTCCATGGTAATGCGGAGGGGCACCATCCAATTGAAGAATGAAATCTGCACTATCCTCTTCGAGCTGTGGAAGGAGCCATTGTTGCAGCATATCAAGAAAAACATGTCCTGTCACAGTAGGTTCAAGGAAGAAAAAGGGCCCATAAATCTTTTCAGGGGAAATGGCACAAAACACATTCACCTTGGGTGAATCGCGTTGGTGTTCCACAACTGCGTGGGGATTATCAGTTCCCCAGATCCTTACGTTGTGTCTATTCACATTCCCAGAAAGGTGAAACACCGCTTCATCACTGTAACGTAATCTTTCGGCGAACCCATCCTCTTCCATTAACGTGAGAAAATCAGCACAGAAAGACTCTCGAGCAGCATAATCAGTGTCTCTTAAGGCTTGTAGCAGTTGCAAGCGATAGGATTTCATTTGTAAACGTTTCCGCAGAATTCGCCATACAGTTTTCTGTGGCGTTTCAAGTTCCCTCGCTGCCCGGTAGGTAGACTTCTGTGGACTCCGCACAAAACTGGCGCGAACACGTTCCACTGTCTCTTCCTCAGCTGAAGGACGGCCAGTCGATTTTCGCTTACAGATACAGCCCGTATCTCTGAATTTTTCATACCACGTACGAATGGTTTTTCCAGTAGGTGGGTCTCTGCCATACTTGGTACGGAAATGCCGTTGAACACTCATCACAGAGTTGTTTACATGGTAATCCAGCATACAGAACGATTTCTGCTCTCCAGTCAGCGCCATTTTCGTTAACTGCTTCCAGCGCCGCGTAGCGGTAGACAATGCAACCATGCGGGACATAAACTAAACTCAACTAAACTTTGAACTTTTGCCTTTCCTTGCGCGTAGCTCACATTAAGATATGTTCATTATATTTCACAAAATAAATTTATGAAATCGGGTCCATCATTTTGACTTACCCTGTATTGTCTAATGTTTGAGACGTTTGCATACAAAATATAATTTTAGTGATTTTTTTTAACTCTGCCGACTTTTTAATAAATTATTTATTTATGAGTTTTAGGTTTCTATGACTAAGGCTGGGAGAATGCGAGAAGGAATCGGTCAATGTCTCGTTTCAAGGTACCTTTCCGGCATTTGCCTGGAGTGATTGAGTAAAACTCCACTGGAAAAGTATTAATCAGGATGGTCGGCCGCTGGTATTGAACACAAGATGTCCCGAATGTATGCGGGACGAATGGGAATGGAGGATAAAAATGAATTGGTCATGAGATTGTAGATTGAGTACTTGTTAGCGATCTCAAATGACCAAATTAAAAGGTTGATTCTGAATATGATGTGGGCCAGCGTCCATAGTTTGGAGGTTAAGATCGCGGAATCTGGAACTCTAGAGGCGAGCCACTCACGTTCGAATCCTTTTGCCGGCCATCCTGAGTGACGTTTTAGCAATTTCGCCAGACGAAGGCCAGGATGGTGCATAAACCAAGTCCTACCGCCTAAATTTCACAATCCTTGATCCCCCATTCAGTGCATACCATCGGACGTCATCGCTCAGTGAGAGGATAGATGAAAAACAATAATATGAATCAATCAACCAATGAATGAACTACTGAATAAGTTGGTTACTAAACTAAATAAATGAACTTTACATAAGTGGTTACGCGTGCTACTTTGTAACTAAGGTATCCAGGCTTTGATCTCGCTCGGAGTGGTTCGGAATTCACTTAAATTTGCCACTTGATATGGACTCCTTACCTTATTTGGTGTGACTGATGAAAATATATTGAAAAATATATTAAAACATGTAGTCAACTCCTCTTTAAATCGTGTGGGTTATCCCATTCGACGGCTTAGATTTTTCGCATCTAAGTTAAACAAATAAACAAACTACGACAACAACCGTTTCGAACAAACGTTCTTTTAATCCTTGTGGTGGTATGATCTAACACAATATGACATAAACAGTACGACCAATTTTCAACTGTTATTCCAGTGTTCAGCCAAGCGAGTACACATTATTAGGTGGGGCGTGCTCCTCCATGAAAGTTTCCATGCTTGTTTTTTTTTTTTTAAACCTGGTCAAATATGCCCTTTAAATATTGACATTTGCATGTGTGTGCGCATACACATATACAATGCATGTATACACACATAATTAATTTGTAAGAGAACCTCAGTTACGCATGCGGTGCTCCACCACCCATACACCAGACACATACACGCTGCTGAGACACATTAGCAGGACATTGAAGCAACTTGCCGTAATTTCTAATTTAAATTGAAAATGATAGGGAGAGAGAGAGAGAAAGAGATGAAAATAAAAGGGGGGAGAGAGAAGAGATAGCGAGAAGGAGAGAAAAAGATAAAGAAAATCAGGTACGAAAGAAAGAATAAGAGATAGAGAGAAAAAGAGAAGAGAAAAGACTACGAAATAGAACGAGAACGAGAGAAAGAGACCCGATTAAACGAGACAGAGAGGGACAACCAGAGATAAAGAGCAGATAACACGGAACTATATCATGCAAACACGAGGGAGTTGAGGACACGAAATTGTGCCCTTTGGGGAGATTAATATACACACGTCATTTTGGCCCGGTTATGCCTGTGACAGACAGTTGCTTGCAACTCCCGCCACACAAAGTGTAATTAAGAATACCGTAATTGCATTGCATTCATTGGATCACACAGAGAATCCCTTAGTCTAGCTCATCATATTGAAAACTAAAGGTTATTTTATTAATTAAACCATTAAAGACGGGAGGATTGTTACGTAAAGCACGCCAGACATAGGATTTCTATGTGTTTTAGCATCATTATATAGTTAATTGAAGAAGCATGTGTCTCACCACAGGTTCATTCCAGGTTACATTTTGAACTGAACGAAAGTGGACTTCTCCATCGACTCACCTACTTTTTAACTGACTCCAAAAGCAGCAGAAGCGAGGTGTCAATATAATTGTTGTAAGCATTGTCTACAAACATTTCAAAACAGAGTAATTTAAATAATCACTCAATGTCCTAGGTACACAATACTCATTCCGCTACAGTGCAGCCTCAATATACAACCAATATATCAGAGTATCACAGACACAACCTAGAAATTCTACTCCACCACGGATCAATCACAAATAACCTGATTTCCCAACTTGGAACATACAGCACAAGCTTTCATATCAAACACAGAAGACCAAACCCACCCAAATAAATTCAAACAAACCCAATTACAATCATAATCTGCATGGGTAGAAATAGGCAATACATACATACATATATATATATATATATATATATATATATACAGGGTAAGTCAAAATGATGTACCCGATTTCATAAATTTATTTTGTGAAATATAATGAACATATCTGAATGATGTAATACATGTGGTAAGAAGGGTAACTCTCAAAGTTTTTTCAGTCACA
>JAGDQP010007341.1:0-51018 GCA_022664845.1 Lepisma saccharinum | reverse complement strand
TATATATATATATATGTGTGTGTGTGTGTGTGTGTGTGTGTGTAACTAAGTGCGTGTAAGTATATTTACGTATGTATATTCATATGTATATGTAAAAAAAACTGACGCACCATGGAGACTACAGTCAATAGCTGATTCCCCTTCAAATGTACAATAACGTCATATTCCCAGTATTACTAATTCAGCCTTCATAGTTCTTTTTCAGGCACTCCAACAGGACCTTCTTCTGTGTAATTAATTGTTCTTAGCAGGAATCGTTCCAGCAATTCAACGGTGCTGAGCAGCTTCTCCAAACTCGTGCACGCGCGCTATGCACTGTATGCGTGTGTGAGCGGTCGACTTGCATGTAATAACAACACTTTCTAAAATGGATGCATAACAGACAAGTTCATTACAGACTTTACCTGGGTTTTCCCACCCTTCGCGCATGCGTGGTTTACCAGGTAAATAAATGAGTAGTTAGAACCGATTAAGGGGTTTTTACGGAATATACAGCAATGTATATTCTGGTTTTCCCCCTCTTTCAAGGAAACTCTTCTCACCCTATCCTGTCTTCTTGTTTCACCTTCTTTCTTCTCTTATACACATAACCGATACGCGGTAAATGTCTTCGTCAAGATAGAAACCGTAGCATCCACACCCGCGCCATAGCCTGTAGTTGCATGACTGCATGTAGGAGAGTCGCAGTAGCCAGTGGATGGCGGCTCACTCACTTGGCGTTCTTGGAGGGGCCATGTTATCTTAGTATTTCTGTTTCTGTTTTACAGTCTCAAAATTAAACTGAAACACTCTCTAAAAATGCAGAATAAAGAACTTTCAATAGGTCCTCTTCCATTCTCCTCTCCTCTCTGGCGGTGCCAAGTCTTGCCAAGTTAAGAAATACGTCGGACATATTTATGACCAGCTGCTGCTTCATTCGAAATCTTCGAGAAACGTTCTGAAACAAATTGTTTTTCTTTATTATTTCTTACTTTTCGGCAGTAAACGAAGTCTTCTTGCATTGAATTAAAGCTCCGAATTGGAGCTTTTATTAAGAGTTTTTTTCTATGAAAGTGAGACAGCCTGAACAGAAAAGGTTTGCGAAATAAAATTTGTTAGATGTAGTTTCAAACCCTGCCAAGGCTTCGCTTCTTCTCTTTCTCAACGCAACCTCACCGAAAGTTCCATACAGTTACGCGTGGGATGGGAGGCTTTGGGCTACCACCAGGTCTTCGGTTGTAAAACTGATGGCCCACCTGTGTGTATGATGTTGTCACGGTTAGTGCAATAGCGAACCAACGCATGACATTTAAATTTTGTCATCTGCTCGATACCAGAACATAGCAACAAGTCAGGAAAAAATAAATTTAAGATACAGGGATGGAAATTGTATTGTAATTACCGTATTGATACGTTAATTTATCCCCTGTACGGTGTAAACTTCATTACCGTACAATTAAATTCACCTCACAATCAGCAATTTGTCCGTTTTGTCGATACAGGAATGAATGTGAAGAGGCTTTCTTGTCCAGCTTACTAAAAAATTCAAAAACAAGGAAAAGCGAATGGATCCTATGAACAGATAATTATCAGGTCCTCACAGGTAAACTCAACTTAAAAAAAAAACCTTAAAAATTCATACATTCATAGAATGAGTGTTTTATCATGATTCTTGAAACCGGTTTTCTCCTTGACAAATAGGCATGTGAATATTATGTGTGTACAGGGGCAATTCCACAGAAATATTCTCTTGCCACAATGATCCAACTATCCCTTCGGAAGTCGAAGCAAGGCATCGCTACAGGCAGGCATTTTATTTTTAATGAGGCTTTAGACAATTTCGTGCATTACGAAAGAATTATATTATTTCTTAATCACAAATGCCTTTTCTAAGGCGATGCGTTAGGTGTGCCGTGGTGGTGCAATAGATAGCACACCTAACTGGAAACTGGGAGGCTCGGGTTCGAGTCCCGGTACGGCAGCAGTGTGAATTTTTGTGCGTAATTTTCAACTTCACCTTAGACAAGGTATTTATGATTAAGGAATAGTATTAGACCTGCGATTACTTTCACAGTGTAACGTTAAACGAAACAGTATCAAGTATGAATTAAGTAGCTAATCATATACGGTGTTCCAGTGTCGGTGAGTGGCTCGCTGCCTTATAATCAAGGGGTCCAGATTCGATTCCCGATGAGGACACAAGTGGTTCGAAGCAGACGTTAAACTGTAGGTCCCGTCCTTAGGATGTCATATTCATCCTATGGAATGCAATGGCAACTCACCATCGGTTCAAGCAGAACACCGGCTATAATCATCATCAATACTACGTGTGACCTCCGTACCCTCCTTGTAAAACGTATTATTTTGGGTGGTAATCCAAGATGTGAATCCACAATATTCCACTGTTAGACAGACGTAGTGCCGCCATCTATCGTTGGAGACTGTTACTTTGCACTAACCTTAAATAAGTATAAACAATTTAAAAGAAGGGAAAGGCAAATAATGAAACATACAACATTACACAAAAAGAATTGTCATACTTCGGTCAATGATATGCATGCACCTTATAATGAAAGATGATGGATATTAGGAGTGGTATTGAGATGAGACGAGACGACATCAGTCTCGTTCTCGTCTCGAAATTTTAGGTCAGTCTTGGTCTCGTCTCGATCTGAAAATTCCGGTCTTGGTCTTAGTCTGAGTCTCGTCTCGGTCTTGTTTCGGGAGTCTCGAAAGACTGTAGACATTTAAAAGTTGTCGTTCCTTGACTTGTTTGAAATGGGTACACAGATTTCCAATCTCAGTACAAGGACAAAAATATTAATATGATATAGTTTTCACATAGTTATTTGAGGTTTAGATTAGAAATAATATTCTGAAACAGAGAGAAAAACATTACGATTTTAAAGTAATATAAAGCTTTAGTTAGGATACATAGAATACCAATCAGTGAGATACATGAAAATATTTCTATTATGAAAACACATGTTATACAGCACATTGCGAAATTGGTATAAATAACATTTACGTTTTGCAATTTCCAAACTATATTTAAATTGACTGAATAACTGTTACGGTACGTTAAAAATGAGAAATTTACATTTTAGTCGAAATTTTCTACCAGATTTATAGAAATAAATGAACGCAAACTGTTAAAGATTTTCCAAAACATTCCTGTGACAAGTTAGGCAACCATAGCTACCTGGGAATTTTAAGTAATTTGGCTAATAAAAGGCATTCATCACACAGTTCTCAGGAATGTTGGAAGCAAAATAAAATTAAAATAAAACAGAAGTCCAAAGATTTGGACACCGGTTCTTTAGTCAAAAATCCAACGTCGTTTTTCTAAATTTCCAGTTGAAAGAAAGCAGTATAGAGTGTTGCAATTATGTTGGCTGAATCCCGAAGATATAAACTAAGTTCATCCCACGCCTTACTCCACATTTCGATAATTTTTGTAATTGTCAATTAGGGTTCGGAATTCCCATTCACTCAAAATATTTCCCATTTCTACCAAAATAAGAACTGACGAAATGGTGGCAGCAAACTCTTGATCAACATTGCATGCACAGCTACGATAAGAAACAGTTGTCTCATTCTGCGCATGTGCAGAACTGAAAACGAAAAATATCCAGATAATCATACGAAAAGTCTCTAGGTTTTCCTCCATTACAGTAAAACAACATGAAATACTAAAAATTCTGCGAAACTTCCTTTAGAATTCCTAGAAACGTTAACAATTTTTGTAACGGTGTACAGTACGTGATAAAAATCTTACTTATTGTGAACTTTTGTACAAGGAAATAATCAAATACAAAGAAATTGAAAATAGCATTTACTGAACTCCACAACCACACGAATCAAAAATACTTTACAATACTGCTATTGATTGATTAAAATAACCAATTCATAGGTATGAGTTACAGCTGCACGTCTATACATTAAAGCAAAAAGAAAAGAGTGAAGTGTGTTCCCGTAGGTGCTTCTTTCAAATAGCGTATTGCGAATCTTATAAACTGAAATAAGCACATTGGTATTTCAAATAAGTCGTGTTATTAGATTGAGATGGCATTCCAAAAATCCTAGCAAAGTATAGATTAATAGGTAAAAAAATTAGCCTTACTGTGTCTAAGGCATACTATGTACAATATTACTTGTATATCCCCTCTATGTCTGTCAGTCAACAACTTTCGACTCAGGAACTACTAGGGCTACGAAGGTGGTTAAGTTGTTGTTCGGGAGGTCTCGGCTAAACTTTACCAACGACATATAGATTATCCAAATTTGACGCTTGCTCCGCCTCATTTGATTTTTATAAAAACAATATTGTTTTTATTGAATGTACAGGTATATTTACGTGATAGGTTATGTAGAATTTCCTCTGCATGAACTATGAAGTTCCATTATACAACTTTATACAACATTTAGGCTTCAGCAGCAAGTCCTGGGAAGCCTTATACAATCGCTATGTCTGTCGACAACCTAAAAATCAGGAACTACCAGGGCTACGAAGATAGTTGAGGTGTCACGCGACTGAGCTTTGACTCGATTGTTTCCATATACGTAGAAATACATATTGTCTCCATCCATCGGTTAATATTGCAATAGCTTTCCATTTTTTTAAAATACAATAAGTAAATGATGTAATTACATCTATATTACAATTTAGACAGTTTGGTTTCTTGACGTGTGGTTTACAGTCTTTACGGGATCAGTCCAGTAGAGGCTGACATAAATGGGAGACTGTCAACAGAAGTAAAAGACTATCAGCATGGAGAAGACGGCGATGAAAATTCACAGAAGAAAATAAATGTTTGTATTTATCCGTTCCCGAAAAAATCTCCAACACTTTTATATTATTACTATTGAAAGACAACAGAAAATAGTTTAGCATTGATAAATGATTACTAATAGTATGTTAAATAAAATTTATCAGAATGAAACTAATTGTCACGAGACTTGTTCTAGTATGAAACAACATAAACGAAAGCTTTAAATTAATATTATCAACATTCATGATAATAAAGCTTATAGTCTATATCGAGATGAGAGTCTCGAGAAGTAAGTCTTGGTTTCGTCTCGAGTCTAGATGGATAAGTCTCGATCTTGGTCTCGTCTCGAATAAGTCTCGAAACATAGATTCTCGGTCCCATCTTGATTCCTGAACTTTAGTCTCGTTCTCGGTCTTGTCTCGAATTCGAAACGAGACCAAAACGAGTCTCGGTACCATGCCTAATTGTGTTCAGTTTTAGATTTAACTAAGTTAGTGTTAATAAAATTTTATAATTAAAAATATTCTTGTGAAATCGCATGGAAAAAAGAAATATTTTTTGAAACAATCATAAAATATCGTCAATCCGAATTGCAAACATTTATAAAAATCTAAAAATTGGGTCTGAATTCATATCTGAATTATTCACAGGTTTGATTAACGAGCCTATTTAAAAAAAAAAAAAAAAAAAAACAACGGTAAAATTGTAGAAAATACTTAAATTTATCTCGTAACAAGAAATTAAAGAAAACTTTATCGTATAAAGCTAGTGTTGTCCCGATGACTACACACTAGAGTGTGTATGGTGCAAGAGAAACATTTTGGAGACAAATTTTCATATCGGTATCTCTGCCACAAGTGTTGGAAAACACAATTGTGAAAATTCGACTAGATAATTGTGAAATTCCGAGTTTAATAGTCCTTTTTAACGGAAGTACAGTAAGTACAAAAATACCACAAGGAAATTTTGTAGCCACATCAAATTTAAAATTACTTACAAGTAAGTTTGTCGATGCTTCAAACCGCTTTTACGAACCAAACTTCGTATAGAGGAGAAGGGCACTTCGTAGGAAACTACCAGAAAGAATGATTAAAAGTACTTTCGTCCATAAGGACGGGAACAGTATACCCAAAAGTATGATTCATAAGAATAGGTACTTATAGTGTGATCTAAGCCGGAAAACATGTTTCTTTATAAAATGTTTGAAATAATTTAAAACGCATGAATGGATACCAGGTCAATGCGCTATCTTTTATAGGTTACGTTTTTCATAGCCGCCATCTTGAAATCGGTCATCTTGAATGTTAATAGATTTTTTAATAGGAAGGAGGGACATATCAATCTGAACCAGAATTTTACCAGAAATACGTTGAAGTTAATTTTTCCATAAATGTATTTTTGATAGAAATAATGAGATGTGACATTAGTATGCGTAGTCTGGAAATATTTTGTTCTTTTTGAAACATTGCAAGAAATGAAGACCCAATGCACAACTAATGAGTACTCTGGATTACCTACCTAATGTTCATTACTTATGCATTAGGTTTTTATTTCTCGCAGTGTTTCGAAAAGAAAAAGAGCTTTGTAGGCGTTTCAATCAACTACGCATACTAATGTCACACTGCATTATCTCTCTCAAAAATACATTCATGGCAAAACGGACTTCACCAATGTATTTCTGGTAAAATTCTAGCTCAGATTGATATGTTACATGACACCCTTCCTATTAAAAAAAATCGAGCAACATTCAAGAAGGCCGCAATGGCAAACGTACCCTCTAAAAGTTAGCGCATTGGACCAGTATCTATTCATATGTATTTGTTTTCCATGATTTCAAGCATTTCACAAATAAACGTGTGTTTTCCGACTTAGATCACACTGAAAGCACTTATTCTTATGAAGCAATCTTTTGGCCACTGCGCCCGTCTTTATGGACGAAAGTACTTTTAATTATCCTTTCTGGTGGTTTCCTGATGTGCTCTTCTCCTCTAGTAAGTTTGGTTGAAAAAGCGATTTAAAGCATTGACAAGTTTACTTGTTAGCAAATTGATGTCCTAAACAAATCTGAAGTCAGTTTTCTCTCAACTTACCTTCGTTGAGGTGGTATTGTGCATGAAAAGATGAGAGCATATAGTGTACAAATACCAGAAGAGAATGTTTTAGCGTCATCAGTTTAAAATCGACTTTAGCTTCATCAGTTTTAAATCAAGGTGCCTGAATGCAAATCCGAAAAATGTTTCTCTCTACCTGCATTCAATGAGAAGTTGAATTCTGAGAACGGAAGCAGTTATTTGAACATAAAAGAATTACCAGTTGTAACGTCACCAACAGCCAGATAAATTGAGATCACTAAAACTAATCTGAAATCAGTTTCTCTCTGTCTCCTTTTTTGTTTCCTTTAGGCACTAGTATGTAGGTACCGTATACAGTCTCGGTTTCGTTTCAATTTACAGGTATCTGACTTATTCTCGGACTCATTTCGACATTTCGAAGTCCTTGTGCCAGACTTTCAAATATAGACATCTTGGTATAATGTAAGAAGACCAAACAAAACCTTGTCCAGTCATTGGTCTACGAAAAACTGCGAGGACATATCAGAATAGTAAGTTTCAAATATGACGGATAGCGATCATACCTCAAAGCAGTTTCCATCACAAAATATCAATAACTTTTTTTCTAATATTGTTATTAAACGAGGATGAAATGGAAGTTTCTATTGAGAAGTATAGTTTATATGGGTCTTTTTAACTTGATCTCATTATATGAGCATTTTTAAAATTATGCTTACCAATTAAAATATGAATTGAACTTAAACATAATATAAAACTTTAGTTATTAGTCTTTAGGAGTCAGAACATGCACAAAGCACGTGATTGACATCTCCTATAGCTTCAGGTATATCACAAATACAATGTGCCGTTGGTTTTTGATACATTTGGTGGAAGTAGTATTGGCATATCTTATATCCTGATGTTAATCGTGAAAAAGATCCCTACCATTACACTTACCCCCCCCCCCCCCTTTTTTTCTGTATCGTATCAGATTTTACCTGAATGAAAATGTATAAACGGTTGTTGTGAAAATGTGAAACTCCATCATAAGACTCCAACAATAAAAATTTATCTAAGGAAGTAATTTATACTATTGTAATCAATCTTGGAGCGGGCTGAATCAAGTGGCTATACTTTTAGGTATCTTGCAACAAACGGCAGCGATGGCTGTGTAGTGGCTACCAAAGGATACTGTCAGTGGGGTTGAAAACCAGATTGCAGGGTAATCAATGAGGAGAAATAGGCATCGTAAACGTGGAATTGGAACCCTCTGAAAGGCCTCTTAGATCCAGACGATGCACATGAAGATTTTAATGAACGGTTTTAAGGGTGCCGTTGAAGTCATTATATCTGCGTAAGTATTACAAGACTCTATTGGACAGCCAGCAAAGAGCCTAGTTTTGGGGGCCTCTGATCAGATTGCAAGCCAACGTCTCCCACTTTCCTTCCTTCATTCCTTCTCTCTCCCTCTTTCTCTTCGTATGCCTCTTGATGTTTAGTAACACCGCAGATGTCGCTCGCAATTTCATCTCTTGACCTCGAAAAGTTTCCTAACTGCACTCAACATCAGCGGGAAGGGAGCAACCGATCGACCTGGCCAAATAGGTCCTCACACTACACCACATTCACCGTTGAGCACTTGCACACTCTCTCTCACAAAAGATTGTTTAATTAGTGGTGTAATGGATGTGTAGGTGTTGTGTGAGCTGGTGGGTGAGTGATGACACTCTGGCTTTGAAGACGACTTGTAGGGAGACAACCGCATGAAGGAATTCGTAATGCAAAACTTTTGTTTACTTATACAGGTAACAATGCTTGTTCCTGCATTTGCTGTACACACTTCATTAAGACAGATTTCGTGTATGTTTCGATTTTCTTTGAAAGTTTCTTACAAAATGAAAGTCACTACTGAAAACAACTCAAATTTATTCACTTAAATGGTAAAAGGATTTGAATTATTATGAGTACAATTTTTCGTTTACCTGCATTAAATACTGAATTGAATATTTAATTTAAGGGCTTTAGGCATTAAAGCTCAGGCCGGGATAGGGGAAGGTGTTGGCTGGCCCTATGTTGAAGGTGCCATGCCGTCATTTGCCTAGTGTGACTGAGGAAAAACGCTGGAAAAACCTGTCAGGATGGTCGGCTGCTGGGACCTCCCGAATGCTACGCCAACGCTTTACCACTGAGCTACGGCGGCTCGGTGTTTACGTACATACATAAAGCTGTACAGTTATTTAAAGAAAGAAAATTGAAACACTAAATGGAAAGCGAATTTGTTGATTTGAGAATTTACAAAGAGCAGTTTTTTTTATTTCTATTTTTATTAGTTTTTTCACTAGTTTATTAATTTCTAAATTTAATTAACATTTATTAAAAAGGTTTTTTAAATGCCAATAAGCAAAAAACCAGAAAAACCTTTTAAAATATCTAACTAATGCATTGCCATCCAGCCGTAAGAAAATGAACATAATTTTATGTAGTAGGTAAATCGTACGGTGCGCAGACGACAGTATGTATGACCAAACATCTGATTCTGGAGTACAGCGCCATCAACATGTTAACGGCGTCTACAGAAAGCAATGGCGCGCCAACGCGGTAAATTTAAAAATGCGTTCTGACATTCAAAATAGAAAACTGATAGAACGGTGACTATTTGTTGCCGGATTTTTGATTGTCACTCTGCATCTTCAGCGTTGAGAATCGTAACATCGGAGGCTATTTCATTCTCCTGATGTGGTTTCAGAAGTAAGGTCCCTGGTCCACCGGAGGAACCCAAAGACACAGAGAGAAATGGTCATTCTCTTCCCAGCTCTCTTGATAACAAACCAATTACTTGCAATAAAGGCTTTATAGACATTCTTTACACAAAAAACAAGGTAAAAATGGAAACAGATCCACCACATCATAGTAAAAAATTCCAACAAGAAATTTCAGAAATTGCTAACAGAATTAGATCTGTCATAAATCATTTTCAAGACATTACAGACCTCGATAGACAAGATAATCACCAAGGAAATATTGAAATATTAATTGCAGATGTAACAACAGAAGAGATTATCAAAATTTTTTTTTTTAAAAAAAAGAACACCTCTCCAGGTCCTGACGGTATCCCGTATATAGCTCTTCAACGAAGCCCACCTGAATTACATAACATTTTGACTTCATTATATAACGCTTCGCTTAAAACAGGATATCTTCCACAATCATGGAAAAAGGCATATACAATATATATACCAAAAAATGGAAAAAACAGATTTCAGACCACTAATTACAGACCAATAACTTTAACCAATACTTTGGCTAAAATATGTGAAACTGTGCGTTCTAAACGATTAAATCTATATATGGAGGAGGCAGATTTAATTTCTAAATATCAGGCCGGATTCAGATCCAACGTATCAACAATCGATCAACTCATGAGAATAGTGACCGACACTCAATTAGCCCTTAATAAAGGATGGAGAGCAGCTGCCATTTTTATGGATTTAACGTCAGCTTTTGATACTGTCTGGCATGATGCCCTTCTATATAAACTACATCTACTCAATCTCCCCACTTCTACTATAAGATGGATTTCACAATTTCTAACCAACCAAACAACTCAGATCAGATCAGGAGAAGACTTTTCAGAAAACATTTCTATTCGAAGGGGGGTACCTCAGGGGGCAGCATTGAGTCCAATACTTTATTCAATATATGTTAACGATACACCAATCTCACTTAATAACAACACAAAATTAGGACTATTTGCGGATGATACCACCTATTGAACTGTTGCTAGAACATCAAAATCTCTAATAAAAAACTTACAAAAACCTGCTAAGACATTTTTGAATTGGTGCCGTGATTGAAACTTGAACTTAATCGGAATAAAACTCAATTCATAATTTTCTATCCGTCCGGAAGGGGTACCAGAAGAGACAAAAACAATTTCATTCGCATAAACAAAGCAAAAATCAAACCGGGGTCTACAGCAAAGTATTTGGAAGTCACTCTTGACCAAAGATTAAACTATAAAAAGCATATTCTAGAAGAAAGAAAAAAGAAAGGACTTCAGACATTTTCGGCTCTAAAATCTATACTGATCTCTCACACTCCTTTTCGTATTAAAACTAGAATTTACCTCTCCATTTTAAGACCTATTCTCACCTACGGACATGAACTGTTCAATTCAAATATAAAAGTTGATCACTACGAAATATATGAAAGATATTGGCTCAGAGTCTCCAAACGACAATGGAAATCTGAAAAGGAAGAACTTTATAGAGACATTACTTTCCCACCAATATTAGAATACATGGAATCTTGTAAAGAGAGATATAAAAAATCTATGGAGAACAAAAAAATCGCTAATATCAACTTCCCAGATCATCTATTGAACGTGACAGTTTTGCGCCATCAGATCACCTTACAGGAAATCTTATAAACATCTAACTAACAAAATAGACAGGGAACAAAGCAACAAATGACAAAAGAATAACTCTCAAGAATAAAAAACACGGAGGTGATGAGTCGGAGGCTGGATTTAAAAAACAAACATCGGCTCTTGGAAACAACAGTTCAATATATAATAATTTATTTACCAGAAGCTTCACCTACTATCCTCAATAAATACCTTAGATCTTAACATTAAACAGACTTAAGACTATAATGAACGGAAATAGATTAAATTAAACTAAATTTATACTTAAATAACCGAAATTAATACTATAGAATACCCTGTGCAGTTTTACAATAGGCTATGACTTATTACTTTCCAACAAACAAATAATAAACAACTTGCGAACTTACATTTTTCAAATCAGAGCACTTTGGTAGTTAAAGAGCTTATTAATAAATGAAACAGAACTAATGTGGTTGGTTTCAGGGCTGTTGCTGGTGCGGGTCTTTTGGTCCTGGTGCGGGGTCCGTTTCTCTCTCCTTTTCATTCTCATTATAGAAACATACTAAACAATAATAATTTCTAAGGACGAAAATGGCCTTAAATCGGCCAGAAGTCCGCCTGAAAGGTCCTGCGGGCCAAGGCAGTATTTGTTTTAGGTTAATCAACAGCAGCGACCGTAAATCGCATAACTACCCCAAGATTTGCAGTTGGTGAAGAGATGCAAGATTTGCAAACGGAAATTCATGTAATTCATTTTACCGACATTCATGTGATTCCTGGTGCCTTCGCTGATTCGTGTGGGATTCCGTTGTTGAAATGAACCTTCAGCTGTGTCAAGTTTGACAAGATAGCTCCATATCTTGTGCTCACTTTGTACGCTGCCGTATTTGCTGTTTTCCTGTATTTATGTATATATGTACTTTGTCTTTGTCTCTAGCTATACATAGTTTATTTTTGGTCTTATAAAAACGCATTTGTTTTCCTTTATGCTTTTATATGAGGAGTCCAGAACTTAAAGGATACAAGTGACAATGACAAATAAACGTTGGAGGTAATAACCCGAAATATATGTGAGACAAAACTGTCATATTGTGCAAAAAGAAACACCGAAGATGGCTCCATTAAAATATTAATTTCAATTTGAACTTCGTATTAAGGTTTGTTTACTGCTTTTCGTATTGTGGTAATAGTTTATGGAGTCCCAGTGAGTTAGTGAATGAATTGATCCTAAACGAGCTGGTGAGCTTCTATGGACGGGATCTACAGTTTTTGGTAAAGTGGGCTCCGAACCACTGCGTTCATTTGACCTCCGGCGGAATTTGAACCCACGATAACGCGTACAGAAAGCGAGCGCTCTAACCTCACGGTCAACCAGAGGTCAACAGAGTCCCAGTACACAAGGTATAACACCGTTCGACAGACAAATTTCGTAACTGAATTTTTAACAAGGATACAAGTAAAAAAAAAAAAAAGGCTGTGTTTATTACTTGACGGCTTTTGTTTCGTATTGGAGAATTATTTTTCATATGACACTACGTCTGTATAACAAATGTCGTATCTGAAACAGAGGTGACATCTTTAATCTAATAAAAAAAAAATCAGCATTTAATCTTGTAAAATTGTAATTGTTAGTAACACTGCATTCGGTGTTTCCCATGTTGTCCTTCATCGCTGGAGAGTACAAAATATTCAACGAAGCGACATAGTATATATACAATACTATTTTGTATCAGATTGGCAACACTGTCAATCAGATGCCACCACATTTTATCTTCTAATATTTAACGTACTGATTCAAATTAACTCCCCAGAACGTAATCTTACTATAAAGCATCGTTCCTTATTTATCTCATAATGTTTACCTTATTTTTCGTGGGAAGAAGTCGATTTTAGGCTCCAAGATGGACACCCTGTATCTCGAAAACGAAGCAGCATTCGGTAAGTGGCGTGTCATAAATTCAACTGCGAAGTTTGCCGATCAAGTTTAGTTACACCCTGAACAATATTATTAAGTTTAGTGTAAATCAATAATCTCTAACGATAGATGGCAGCACTACCTCCGTATGTCTCTAATGTGTTATTTTCGTTGCCCGAAATTACAATGTTGCTCTTACAAATTCAAGCCTTGGGAGTTCAAACTTCCACGGAAGGAAGTTCATAACCATTTGAAGAGTTCGGTCAACGCCGATTTTTTTATTTTCGTTTTTCTTCATCGTTGAAATCGCTTGATTGTTGTTGTAAATATCAAAAGCTATAACAATAAAGCTCTTTCAACAATGAACAAACAAAAGAAAATTAAAAATCGGCACGAATTGAACTCCTGAATTGGTTATGAACTCTCTGAAAGTTAGAACTCTCGAGGCTTGAATTTGTAGAAGCAGCATTGACATTTCGTGCAACGATAAAGTTACATTAGACATATACGGAGATAGTGCTGCTATCTTTTGTTGGAGATCTTTGCTTTACATTAACCTTAACACTAGCCTCAATTCTAGTATTGCCATGAAATATAAAAAGTTTACCATGTTTCAAATGATGTAGCGTGTATAACGTTGTACATTAAAAATAAAACATGATATATTCTTGATTCCCACCTCCTACTCCTCTACTCCTGGAGTACGTACGCGTAGTATTATTCTCTTCTGCAATTGAAGCCATCCCATTAGAATGGCAAATTCTCTTGGTGTGTCTTTGACATTGCCTCAGATCTTCTTTGAGCGCGTGGATGTCTTTGTCTCTGTGTGTGTGTATGTGACAGGGAATTAAAGACGTGGGCAAACCGCCAAGATCAACATTTTGGTGAAAGAACTAACGAGGAGCTCTCGCCCATTCAAATTCCTTCTCTCTTTGGTTTCAAAAGCTCAAATGACAGGAAAAACATGAGCAGAATTTCTTTCATTAATAATAAAAAAATATACAAAAGATTCCCTTTTTTTAAAAAAAAGAATACAGATTTTGAAAGTATGTCATATTATCGTTTGCCAAGTTCTGACTTTCAAATTATTCATTGTCTTGTCTGTCAGGTAGTTAGCACACATCCTTCATCTCCAAACTGTCAAGGACACTTTTGCATAGCTCACTTGAAATGCTATGAGAAGCTGTTTCCACTTTCTAGAGATTTCAGGGTTTGGAATAGTTGTCACAGAAACGAGAAATGCTGTATATATAGTTCTAGTCAAACTCTATATCGTTCATTTTATTCATATAGTTCACTACTATCAACATTTACAAATATTTTATTTTCGCTACTGACTTTTGCTTGCATATTCGGGATTAAATTGAATTTTTTTTTTTTTATGAATGGCCTTGCGATCATGATAGAGAGAAATGCGAGAAAGAAGTCGGCCAGGATCTAGTTTGAAAGTACGTACTATACTTTGTCCAAGGGCTTATGGCGGGTGACTAAAAAGAACTGCGACAGGGTAACCAATGAGAGGGACAGATTTTTGGGTTATTGATTCTGTAAATGGGGAAAGCTGAAAATGGAGTTCAGTTATCTTGAAGTGGTGGGAGTGTGAGTGTCTTTTTCCCGGAGAATTGTTAGCAAGTTTCACGCACATTAACAACAACGACAATGCAGTTGTAGTTTGTCACAGTGAGCTGAAACTGCCGAGTGTAGATGCGGCAACATTGTTACGTTTACTTCATGTTTGATCTTAATAACTCACGCAGATTATGGGGAAGCAGATAACAATTTTGTAAGAGGAAAACACGAACAAAAACGAAGCTCTCTGATTACGTCTGGATATATTTTATTTGGTGTCGTTCGTCCGAAGTTCACCCACTATAACTCTGTGGACAAATTATAGTAAAGTGATCATATTTTTCCAACGATTCCGGATAGAATCGGGATAATTCCATTTTTTCCTTGTAAATTTGGCTACCTTTTCTTTACTCGCCACCACTACATAAATATTACTCTATTCTTAATACTTTTTATCTATATTCCTTGAATTTTGATTTAGAAATGACAAGCGGTTAAGTCATTCAGAAAATCCCTACATGATTTTAGAAAAAAAAAATACATTTCAAAGATTTATCGAAAAAGTAGAGAATAGAAAATTATGACCGCTGAAAAGAGTACACCTGGATTCTAGCCCTAAACAGAAGTAGTTTTCGAATGTTTCCTTCTGAATGAAACAATAACATTTTTCGAAAGATATTTATTTTTCAATCCGGGAATAAAGTAAATAATAATCCCAGGAAACCCATGGAAACCGGGGTGAATTACAGCACAGTATTAGCCTGGTGTGACAGGAAAGAAACGAGGTTAGAAATATTTTGGGCTCTCCAGAAGAATCAGCAAATTTAACGAACTTATTTTTATCAATAAATAATTGAATAAATATATTATTCTCTATTACAATGAAACTAATGGGTTCTATCTATTTGCAATTGACTTCGTTGTATTTGACCATTTAATGTTTTCTGTTTCATATCTAAAAAGTTTCCAAACGCAGCGCATTCTGACGTAGATAAATACGATAGATTTCAAGACAAACCTTACAAATACATTCAAATTAATAATTTTATATAGAATACGTACGGTACGTTGAGAGTGGTCTTCAAAAGATGTCACTGCAGATCACATACCTATTAAAGAGAAACGTTATAATTAAAAGTTAATATATTACAATTTTTGAAAAAAAAAACGATAAATGAATACTAAAAGTTTCCAACCAACGGGCATAAGTTATACAAACTTGCTGCAAGTTTTGTGCATAAAATTTTATACAATTTCAGAGAAAATGCATACAGAAACTTTATTGTATACAACAAATAATTTTGCATCGTCCCCCCACTGTGAAGTTTTTGAAAATACTTTAATGTTGTAATAATTAAATAAATATTTAATTAAAAGTTGTTTTCCGTTGCATGAAAAGATGCGCGTTGCAATAAGTTCATTTCTTGTCACTAAAGAGCAGTGTACTAGGAAACAGCAGAATCACCTGCAATTAATTTTGTGAATTCGCTGAATACTTTTCATTATCATTAGTTATGAACTCAATCTCTTTTAGGATAAGATAAATGGTTTTCATAGACACGATTGGAAATGTTTAAAGAATTATGTACCAGGTGGTTACAATTAAAGTGACCCTACTCAAAGCGGCTCAGTGCGGACAATAATGAACGTAAGACATTCATATTTTGTAGATGTGCTAATGAGACAATGCGGAAACGATTTACACTGGGACAAAAATTAGCTTCTATTTTCTCCACCAGGCGAAAATGTGGTGCCAATAAAGTTGTTCACATGAAACATCTCTCACGTGTTTGATTTTTCCTAGCCTAGGTCATGTATGATTCTGTACCATTTCCACGTGTTGATTACTTGTAGAGCGCCACATTTTTGCCTGTGGAGAAAATTTAAATATTTTTGTCAGTGTAAATCGCTTCCGCATTATCTCATTAGCATATCCAACAAATATCACTGTCATACATTCACTATCGCCCGCTCTGTGACTAGCGTTACCTTAATTGTATTTGTAACCATCTGGTATATTTAAAGCTTAAAAATCTAATATAATATTAAAACTTTGGATGAAACTGGGGTGAAATACAAGTTGGAACATTCTACACATTTAACATTCACGAATTAAGTTCTGTACAAACCACGGGATACATAACGCAAACAATCCAATGTTTGCTAGCGTTTAAATCACAGTTACTCTCAGGTATGCTTTCGGGGGATCCAGGGATTTCATCTGCTCCTCCGAAAAAAAAAAAAATAGTCTCAAACTTGTATTACTCATATGTATGTAATAGCACATTCTATTATTTATAATTTTCGTGAGCCTCACAATCCCCCCAAATGAAATCTAGAAGAAACACTGGTTTAAATGTTACTTCAATACGATTTTTTATTTATTTATGGCCTTTAGGTACCTTTGGCTCAGGCCGAGATTGGGTGAAGGAAGGAAGTCGATCAAGACCTAGTTTTTAATGGTGCTATCCCGGCATATACCTAGTGTGATTGAGGAAAAACGCGGAAAATTCTCAGTCAAGATGGGGCAGTCGGTGGGATCGTTCCCAGGACTTTCCAACTGAGCTAAGACCGCTCAAAATACTCATGTCTAGGAATTATGTTGTATGTAACATCAGTGATACCCATGTTGTTAACGTAAGGAAAATTTTGTCCTCCTTCCCTAAGTAGCACATATATTTTCTGACTGTCACTGCATTATATGGATTACTTTTCTAATATGCAAAAAAGACTACAGAAATCAGTTTGTTGTAATTTCATATATCTCCAATGCAGATGCAAGTGTGTACGTCAGGAACTGTGTATACCATGTGATGTTATAGGTATTTTAAAAGATACGTTATGACACAAATATGATTCACATTCTGCGGGAACGAGGCCACAAAACATGTTTGCTTTCAAACAATTTTGATCCACGGTTTGCGGTTTTATTCTCTGATGTCAGAGGGAAATAGCCAAAATACCACGTCACCGCAACTATAAAACTTTTGCCCACTCTTGCCATTTTTTGAGTAAAGAAAAAAAATAATATTTCGGTCGTTAATGCTTACCATTTAAATGTGTGTTAAATGATATTTTGACACTTGACACCTGCTCCACATACTGTTTAGTATGTCTAGTACGTGCTTTTTCTTGTATATGTGTGTGTGTTTTCCTGTGAGGAAAACTTTTAACAAGCCGGAACATTTACAATATCAAGGTGTGGCTTTCGCCGTATTTTATCTTCTTTTTTTTTTAAATAAGAACATTACCACAACCTTAGAAAAATGTTTCCCGCGACCCACTCTATCCCGCTAGTCCACAACTTCCACAGCAATCAGGTATCAATGAATCCGCGTATCCATGTACCCTCTTTCCTACGGCAACATTGATGAACCCCGCTCCGCTCTCTCTCCTTTTGGGTGTAATTATAGCAGCAACCGCAATATGCTGGCACACCCTGATTTCAGGTTCGTCCTCTGCTGCTAAAACGAAATCCATTGCCAATGTTCAGATCAGATGATCGATATCGATATCGGAATTACTTTTTTTTAACGCCTTCTCCTTTTCTAGCCTCCTTATAGGCCAGAAGGAAAAAAAAAAGCCCTGCCACGTATAAACAAAGAGCATCTTTGTAGTTCTATGGTTAACTTTCTTGATTTCGGAGCAATTCTGGGTTCGATCTCTATATCTGTGTTGATGCACCATCCCATGATTCTAACCGACTAAACATGACGTGATCTCCTATTTGTTGCCATAGAAACAACAGGGTTTCTTGTGTAAACAAACAGTGTAGAAAGTAGTACTGATAAATGTTTTCTAAAAGGCGAAAAAATAAAGATTAGTTTGTGCTATGTACGATTACTTGTTACAGAGTCATTGGTCAATCCGGTGGTTTTCAATCTTTTAATACTCAGAGTCACGAACCGCCAAATTACATGGGGGAAAATTTCAGGGATCAGTAAGCTAGGTATATTTGACGTTTAAAGGATGACAGCATATCTTCAGATTCTAGTTATTTTGGAAAGGAAATGTGAACTTTAATTTCAATTTTTAACTGTTGAAATCTACAAGGCACGTGTTAAACAATCGATTGTATTAATTTGCCGAGGGCCGGTACCGGTCTGTGGACCGGCGGTTGAAAACCACTGGTCTAGTCTATATGAATCTTAAGATTAATTATTTTTTTTATGTTTACGTGGTAATGGTGAGGGAATCTATTTTGATTGACAGGAGAAATTGTCCGAAAAGCAATAAAGATAATTTTAATACGTGAAAGTTATTTTTTTAATGAGATGAGATACGTGATTGGTGAATAGGACGATCTCCTTGAGTTATTAACTAGATGATCAGTGACTAGTAGTTTCAGATGCGTTTATTCTGAGGAAGACGGTGATAGAATGTCGAAACTAATGAATTACAGTATCTGTACAGGGTGTCCCTGAAATTGTTATGCAAACTACCGGAGGTGATTATCTCCAGCAAAACAAGAAAGTAGTTCCTTCAAAGAAATTTAAAATTATGCATAGTTTTCGGATAAAGGCGCTTAAAGTTATGACGGCATCGTCGCAAATGCCATCATTACTCGATACATAATGACGTAAGCGGTGTCGATTGAGCAAATAGCAATTAAAGTAGTACCCGATACATCTATTTAAGCAGTGTTTTTGATTGACGGCGTGCAGTATAGTCAGGTTTCGCAATGTAAGTATTTCATTGTGAAGGTATAAAATGGTTTAATAGGGCAAGTATGCGTGGTCCCGGGTTCAATTCCCGGCTGGAGTTCCACTTTTCGGCATCCACCCAGTGTGGTGAGGAAAATTGGGGAGTCAGGTGAATAAAGACGTGACGGCCACACTCGGTTTAGTAAGCCCCTGATACGCCTGTTCGTGGTTAGGTATGCGCAGTGCTGTTACTCAGGTGGACGTAGTTCCACCAAACACGGACAGATGGCGTTGGGGCAGATTCAGGGCCTATAGGCCTGTTACGGCAGTGTTTTTTTTTTTTTTAATAGGGCAAGCATAGAAGTACTACTTCAAGTGTGGTTTGTTAATCCTACACAACCTGCCCTGTTATTTGTCGAGATGTAAGGTAATTTCTGACGATACTACCGTAACTTTGAGCACCGGAATTTCGTAATTTCTTCAAAAGAAATTTCTTCTTGTTTTGATGTAAATATTCACCTCTTGAAGTCTGTACCATCATTTCAGGGACAATCTATATATAATATTGACCTTGCCTTGTCATCATGGTTATCTGCTTTTGTAATATGAATAAAAGACTCCAAGTATTGTTATATTCATAATAGAACTGATTCTAATTTGACCAAATTAAATTGTCATTAGAAGTTGTGAGAGTCTAAGGATGGCTAAACACCTGTTGTTAAACTGTGCTCTGAACCTCAACGCTCAATCTACTGCCATCTGTTTTGATCCCGGAATCACACACCCAAACAGCAAGCGTGTTAAGTACTCAAAGAACCAAGGGACCGAATCAATTTGACTGATTATTATCGGTAACTTCATTGAAAAGCTTTAAAAAGCTTTTAAATACAAGAAAGAAAATTAAATATTCAGCAAAACAAATTATAAAGTAGAAAATTAGGGACAATCTTTCAGGACTTTGAATAATTATTCGAATAACAATACTTAAAAAAAAAATCCATTATTCCAGTTGCAATTATATTATGAGTTTATCTGTTCTTGCAATTATTTTAATTAATATTCGATTAGGTGCTTTCAAATAATAATATTCCATTAACCATATATTTTTTTGATTAACAATTCATTGAGTAATTATCTAGTATCGAAATAAAAGATTCGTTCCTTAAATAATTAATTATTCATCATCCCATAACTTTTAATGATGTATTTCTCCAATAATTTTCTGTTATCGCGATAATTTATCGATTACTTGTTCCTTACACTATGTGAATAATTAATTTTCAGTTTTTCAAACAATTACTCGCCATAATTTCTCGATAATCTACTTTTCATATTATGGATGGATAATCACTTTCCAAATAATTACTGGATTCTGTACCTACTTCAAACAGATCCTATTAGTTACGTTTATTGTTTAATTATGCAATTACTTACGACAATGATATAATTCTTTGATTACAAATTCTGGGATTTGTTATCCGAATAATTATTAGATTATTTATTCAATAAATAATTACCCTACCGAGCCGCCATAGCTCAGTGGTAGAGCGTTGGCGTAGCTTTATGGGGGTCATGGGTTTGATCCCAGCGGCCGACCATCCTGACTGTGGTTTTCCCAGGGTTTTTCCTCAGTCATACCAGGCAAATGTCGGGATGGCACCTTCAACACAGGCCCTGATACCTTCCCGAATTCTTTCCCCTACCCTATCTCTGCCTGGGCCTTAGATGCCTAAAGCCTATAAATAAAATTAAAAAAATATCCATTAGCTGAATGGATATGATTTTCCATTCACTATTTATAGCCTGAGTTAATGTTCAATTTACAAAGATTTTAGTCAATACCGAAATATCAGTTATTTACATGTTTGATATATCAGTTATATGTATGTAACACCGGATATAACTATACATTCTTATTCGCATGTAGCATTTTCTAGTAGTCACACACCAAAATTTCAAAGCGTTTATTTCACATAAATTGGACTTATTTGGAATATGGAGTCTTCTACTCACTTGACAAGGATCGATTCTGTCTTAGCCTTTTCATCACCATCGTTAAATACAGAGTCATTTCTACGAGATTCCTAAGTAACATAGAAATTCAAACTATCTCAAATATTGGAACACCCTCTTCAAGACGAAATCTGGCAGACATGTTGTTCTTATTTAAAATATCCAATGGTAGAGTTCGATCTGAATTACTGCTTTCTAAGCTCAATTCTCGCATTCCTACCTGCATATTCACATAACCAGCTCCAATTTTAGAAATAGTCAAACGCTCTATGTTCGTCAGAATGGCATCTGAATATAATCGCCTACCACCAGAGATAGACAGACATTTTCACCTCACAAAAAAGACTTTCAAAAGCAGATAGCAAGAAATATGTTTACAAATACCTTTGATCTTATGTTTTACTTCTGCTTTTTTTCTTCTCGAAAATAAGGTTAGTTTTGTTATCGGTGGATATCAATGTGCTATCAATGTTTTAATGTTAATGTTTCGGTGTAAAAAGAAAGAAGTGCTATATCAGAAACCTTGTGTAAATAAATAAATGTATGCTGTCTTAAAATAAAGTGTGGCAATTTGCTGGAATTTCTATAACGAAGAACGTATTTAAAAAAAAAATCTCAGTTTCTCGATGATAAACTTACATAATTAAAAAGTCTTTAAAAAGAGCACGAACTCTTTATTCAGCCGTTTCCAACCTAAAGAGAGCACATTATATGATTAGAATACCACTGAAGTGGTCTTCACAACCAAACAGCATCTCTTCCGTCTAGAGTCATGATCATCATACTTGGCTCGCTCGAGGAGTGGCAATCGCTTCTGGATATAGACCTCGGAAAAGCATCCAAGTCTTCTTCACTTCGCTCCGGATTGTTAGTAATTAGGTCCTTTCCTAGAGAATGTATATATATATATTTTTTACACACACACAACACAATCTCAAGAAATGATAATGACTGACGTATTTAAATGGAATTTCTTCTAAACCATCTGTCTCAACTATTCGTTTTCATATATATATATAAAAAAAAAAACTACCAAAGAATGACGAAGTAAGACAGCATGTGGTTGGTCCGTTCTTCGAAGGTAATAATGAGTCTTCCCACTAACGTTGAATCTAGGATAAATCAGACGGTTCGTGGAAAAACATTAGCCTTTATTCATCTCCCTCTTTCTTCTTCTTGAGAACGGTTTTACTTAATTAACACCCGGAGTGTATAAACATTTGATTACCGTTTAAAATGGCCCACATTTTCTACGAATCTAGAGACTAAAAATTAATTTTCCATCGTTATCAATCCTTCTTTCAGACAATTTATATTTTCGTCATTAAAAACAAAGGAATGAGTTCTTAACAGGGAGCAAAATTTTGGGTGGATTTACAGTTTAGTAGAAACATTAAGTTTGATTGCAGAGCTGTGTTAACTTTTCATGAACAAACAATACAAAGCACTACATACTTACTCTTTTAGGTGAGAAATTACTGAAATGTTAGTGGAACAGAGGAAATATATACCAACATTGAAAAACGAAGTTACACTGCAAAAAATGGTTGTGTTAATTCAACACTTTTCCGCGTCCCAGGGCGACCACTATTTTTTTAATTTTGAATCAACACAACAAACGGCGCTGACTGATATGATTCAATACTAACTAACTAACTCTATGGCTTATGGAACTCGCAAGTTCATCACCACAGTAACAAACGTTCGCCATTGGATTCTATCCTGGGCAATATCAAGCAAGTTTTCATCACGAACACCTACTTCTCGAATATCTCTTCTAATACTGTCCTCCCAACGACGTCTCGGTCTTCCCAATGGTCTCCTTCCATCCGGCCTTCTAACCAGGATAGAATATAACCTTCGTTTTCCCCCCATCCGAGCTGCATGGACCTTGTATGATTCAATACAATAGATATATTGCTAATGATGATTCAACACAATGGAGGGGTGTTATCAGTATTGAATCACCGAAATCACACAGCAAACGGTGTTGATTTAACACAAAAAAGTGGTGATCGTCCTTCTACACTGAACAGTAAATTCACACAGCCATTATTTGCAATGTACGCTATATTCAAAATTCAACCTCAAACATTTGGGTACTCTCAAAAATTACTTATTTTAAATCTTCTTTTTACACAACTGATGTTCTCTGTTTTCTGGTTTAAAAAACTGTAAATAATATATACAAGAAGTGTGGAAAGTTATAATTCTTTCTGGATCTGAACTGTAAATATTTCTTTCGCTTTTGACGATTCGATTTCATGCACTCATTTTGCATTTTAGCAATAAATTGCTTCGGACACTTTTTTTTTTACAAATTGTGTTTACAACGTGTTCTGGTAAAGAAATTTATCATGATATTATGCTGTTCTGAACACATTCGAACAAAAGAACAAAAAAAAATTTCATTATCTTTGATACTTTGTAACTTTCTAACCTTAAAAGTATCCATTTAATATTCTCAATTTATTTTTGGTTAATTAATTTTATACTATTCTTTACTTTTAGATAAAAAAAAAAACTGAGACTGAATACTTCATACATTTACGACTTGAAGCTTGGTGTTTTATACGATTGTTATGATTTGACATTCATTTCGTTTCAAAATTCTCATTTCCATGAAAGGGTATAAATTGGTTTTAGGAGAGAAAGATTGATTGTGTCTGGATTTGAAGATTTGTCACACTGGCTGGAATTGAGAAAGGAAAAAGAAGTGAAAAAAAAAGACAAGCAGATTTAATAATGCACTTCACAAAAATATTCTCTTGGGAAGTTACAATCTGTCGCAACTCTGCACCAAGTACATTATTTTCCTGTAGAAAGGAAGGTTGGAGTGGGAGGAAACATTCTTGTCAAAATCAATTTGCAATTCAGAATGAGACAGAGAGGAGACCCACCAACGAATGGT
Source organism: Lepisma saccharinum (assembly GCA_022664845.1). Taxonomy (NCBI): domain Eukaryota; kingdom Metazoa; phylum Arthropoda; class Insecta; order Zygentoma; family Lepismatidae; genus Lepisma; species Lepisma saccharinum. The sequence goes on along the minus strand of JAGDQP010007341.1, from coordinate 26,778 downwards.
TCAGAGTATCTTCTCTGGGATTTTTATTTTTTTATCCAGTTCTCTTTAACCATCTTTTCCAGAAGCAGACCATCATTTTGCTTATATCCTTTCCTTCTCCTATCAACAGCTGGAATTTTAATGAACCATGCCAGTCTTTTAGAAGAAGAAAAACAAGCATTCATGATATGCAGAACTATTGTATGCAAATGTGGACCAAGAATAAAAAAAACAGTAGGCGGGTTTTTAGCATCATTTTAATGTAGTTTTTTCGTTCAGGTATCTTATTTGATCTGTATCCTTTCTCGTTGGTGACGCAGGTGTCGAAATCATCAATCTTCTGGCTCTCTCAGTACCATAGAAGACCTTTAAGTGACCAAACTTGTAGTAGCTACAGATCTACATGTCGTATCGTTGAACTTCTTCCTGTGTGGTACATCATATTATTGTATATAGTTTACAGATGCGCCGGAATAGAGTCTGCAAGTTCACATACTATACGATGTGTCCAGTTCCTAATGCATTCACGTTGTTTTTCAAATCAACTCAGTGCATAATTTCTCTTTATGCCCTTGTTAACATTCAATGTAGCGACACATTATGACGTATATAACTAAGAAATGCATTTAAATAAAGAATAAACTACATGTCTAAAGGATAGTAATGGTTTCTTTTTGCTCAAAGTAAAAATAGTGTTTGCTTCATTAGTTTTGACATTTTTAGTGATGACTCTGGGGTTCATAAAGAAGATCTCTGAAATTGCTAAGTTAGTGCGTATTAGAGACAGCAAAACCGGTTTATTATATATATTAAAAAAATGAAAATTCATTATATACAGGGTGTCTAGTAACATGTCGAATCGATTAGGGAGACGTACTTCTGAGATCAAAATAAAAAAAAAATCATGGAGCTGTTATCGTAAATCGTTTTATTGAAGAGATACAGGGTTTCCCATTTACAACCCAAAAATTGACTCCCTACAATGATAATTGATATTAATATATTTCCCGATAGGCCATAGACGAAACGATGCATATAAGAAAATAAATACATTAACGGAAGTAGATTTATATAAATTAGGGTTGAAATCAACGTTTAGAATAACCGTAGAGTTCGTCAACAAGCGAACGATGAACAATTATTTTTAACGTTGTTTATGGCCATCTGTTCAACCCTTCTCAGTTTGCCAAAACAGATCATGGTTGCTCTCTATTGTAATACATAGTTAGTTGGATTTTGTCCATTGCAGTCATAATTATATATTAATTTATTAGTAAATTTTCCAGTCGTCTGCTGTGGGGTTCAAAGCTGGAACTATCAAACTCGTCGTTGATAACTCGTCACTCTGAACACTCATGTTCGGAGCAATCTTCAGAGTTATCACTCTTTTCCTAATTCTTTTACGTTACGAAGACTTTATCTGTAGCAAGAGGAATGCAAATAGCCTTGAACGCAGTTGCGACAAATCAAAATGCGTCGGTTCATCATCATGTGCAGGCATTTTGCTCACGGGGTAAGAATAAATAGAAAGGTAGCCTTCATCGTTAAACGCCTATTCAACGGTATGGCCGACGTTTAATCATGGTTGAAAAAGAAATTCAAATGAACATGTACAATAAATGTTAGATTTAAAATCAAAAGTGGATGATGAATAAGACATATTTTTGAAGTGTTAATAAACCGTTTAATTAAGGGTGAAATATAGTTGAAACAGTCAATGAAAATATCGTTACAACAAACACTAATAAATACCCTTATCAACGAAATTAAATGTTCATTGAAATATAGTTTAAAATTAAATCTGTTTTCAAAAGAGAATGTTGAAATTAATTCAATTAGATATTCAATTAGCTTTTAATTACTAATTTTATTTAATTAAATTACAAAGAATTCCATTTTCATCTATAGCATAGTTGAAAATTACAGTTGAATCCACAACGTATTAACATCTTATCAACAATACCAAGTCTTTGATGAAATATGGTTTAATATTAAAAGTACGCCTTTTCAACTGATAACGGTTAATCAACGAAATAAACCAAGAATCATCGTTCAAAACACATTTGTGTGCTACTGGGGTGGTGAATGAATACAAAGGTATATACAGATAGAAAATGCCTTTATCAAAGTTCTTGCAAAACAATAGGCTCTAACATTAAGTATGCCTTGAAGATGATCAGTTAGACGTCCAAATTTACCTAGGTATAGCAAAAATGAATTGCATGCGCATTTTCGAGCGGAACAGGAAGGGGGACGAAATTACGCACAGGCCGCTATTAAACATGGCGCCCTGTACCTTCTCAACCAGTGAACCTGACGACACACAATACACGGATGTTATATTGATTACATTCCTACGCCAGTGATATAAAGATCATATAAGAACTATGCTTACACTAGGATTACATTACTACTAATAATTACAGTGTAAGAAATCTTGAAATGAAAAGAAAAATTCATTGACGAAGCACATCAAACATTTTTTTTTTGGTTCACTACACATTCAGAACTGGCTCTGCTTGCCTTCCGCAACACATACGAGCTGGTGCTAATAGCGCTTCCAACAGCAGGACCGAGAATTTTAAGGGAACAAAATTGGCCGCGGGGACAAAATTTGGCCCCCTACCTTAACCGCCAGTGATAGTTAACTTTATCTGTGAAAAACGGAATACAGAGTTGCAAACTGGGAATAATAACATGGTAAAATTTTCAGTACTTATTATAATCGTATAATATCCCAAGTTTGCAACATTGAATCATCTATTTTAAATGTACTTTTTACTATTACTAGGAATACTAAAGATGCAATTAACCCCATATTTTTTTTAAAGGAATTTTATATCAAGTTAGCAACATTGTCAAACCAATAATACTACATTTTAACTCCAACTATCCACCCTAATAATAAAAATAAAAATCCATTAACATAGTTTCCCTTAAGCGCATCTTTTATGATCTACCGAGAAATAATTTTATTTACCATGGTAAGAATTCGATATTTGGCTCGAAATTAAACCTTCTGTAACTTGTGCAAACGAAGCAATTTTCAACAAAAATCTTATACGAACTCAATGTTTTGTTCATTAAACGTAAATGTTTCATAACTTTAAGGACCAAAAGACATAATCTACAATTCTATCGAATATTGAAATAAATATTCAAAATTCCAAAATCCGGACATTCTGGAATTCCGACTTTCCAAAATTTTAAAATTCTTGAATATTTTGACTTTCCGAAATTCAGACATTACGGAATTCCGACTTCCCGACATTCTGGAATTTCGGAATCCGTATTTCAATTCCGGAGTGTTTCGAAAACTCCAACCACCTCTAGTTGGATCATTTATTTACAATACGATTTCTCTTGAGTGTAACTCAAGTAAGAAAGGACGTATAAGGACGTGAATCCCTCTGATACAAATTGAAGAAAATATGTTTACACTCTTTAGCTTTGAAAACAGCGATATAACAGAGAGCTCCACAATTGAATACAAATTCATTTAAGGAAGATCTCCAATGAAAACCAAAGTTCCTCAAGGCACTCAAGGCAGGCAAGAAACTGGTAATAGCTTTTATTAGAAGATTCGATCATCAAGAAACAGAGAGAAGGGAAGGGGGAGGGAAATAAGAGAAATCATGAGAGGTTAAGAGCATCAAAATATTACATTTACTAAAAAAAAATATGTATTCAAATAAATTAACTCTTTGGTTCCGCATTCAATGCAGACAAAAGGAAACGAAATCTTCACAAGAGAACTAATTACTAAGACATGCTTCCTTGATTTGGGGAATTCCATTATTTGAATCGAAACTGCTTTTCATGTCTCCGGAAGGAGAGACTTTTGCGATATTTCAAAGGCAAGAAAGGAGCGAGTACAGATCAACAGAGTGGTTAAAATGGCAAAGGATGGGTGAATAAATATATATATTTTTTAATCTGACGAAAGGACAATCAAATGAGGATAATAAATTATCCAAGCATCACAACAGCAACAGAAAGGCGTGTCTAATATATTTCTTCACTAGCATACTATTGTACACAGGTCCTTTTTTCCTCTTGTACTAACTGTAATTTGCTTTATTTACTGGGCTTTTACAGTCACCAAGTAAAAAGTACGACTTCTTATATGAAGGAAACACGAGAGGCAATTTATCACTGTTTTCTTTCTTTTCTTACTGCGGTCCATTTTAAGATACGAGAATACTGTCCGCGAACTATGACTGCATACCGAACTTCATGCAAGGTTTTTGTTACTGGTTCAAAGTTCTCTAGCAGAATGGCTACATGGGAACATCAATTTCTGCTTTTAGTTTGCAGAAGATTTACAAGCCGACGATATGCTGATCTTAAGAAGGAAATAATATACTGCGGGTACAATTGGTGCAATTTCTAAACAACAATTTGATAGGTGTGTCTATCTAGAAATTCCCCGGGCAATATAAACCAATGGTATTGGCCTTTCATGGGATGAAAATGACGTCCTAAGGATGGAACCTACAACTTAATGTGAGCTGCAAATCACTTGTGTCCTCAGCGGGTATCGAACCTGAGACCTCTTGGTTACAAGACAGTGAGCGTTATTACTCACCCACAAGGGACACTTATACGACAATACAAAATAAACTTTTCATTTGTTGTGCCTGGAATGTATATTATTTCAGTGTTGTCAGGTTGCACAAATTTCGAAATCATAAAATATTTTATATAGATTATTTTCTATGAATTTGAGTGTATGTCTGTTTATTCTGAATTATTAGTTAAGTCGGAAATTTTATTCAGAACAAAACTCTAAACCAGAAAGCACGAATTTCGACCTCAAATCTACACCAGTGGACCATGTGTACAAAATAAATTCCCCACGGCTTCTACGCTTGACCACGTTCCCAAGATGTACACTTAGCGGGATTGTAATTCCTTCTAAATACTAATTTGGACAGAGGAAGACCGTAAACTATGTCTAGTTCTAGCAGGAGACTTTTACCTAGCGGAATTTTCTTTACCCCCATCCTATTTCTCTATATAAGTAAAAGAAAGAGAAAAGCCAGGAAGATTAGAAAATAGAAAACTGGTCTTAACAATACTGCAGATTGATAACTATAAAAGAAGAAGAAGTTGATATATTCCGCACCAACGTATTAGCTAGTTCATTATATGAAACAACGAGAAAAAAACTATCGAGAGGAATCGAACTTTCATTCGCAAATGTAAGTTAGGTTTTCCTACAGAGTGAGTAAACCAGAAGGGAGAATCATAATAGTCACACTGAGCAAAAGACACATCAGGGCAACCTTCAGAAGCACACTGCATGTGCGCGATGTCAAATGGCACTTCAATTATACTGACATTTACGGGTAGCGTATACTGCGTATATGGCATTTGACATTGCTCACAAGGACTGTGCCTTTGAAGGTTGTCCTGATGTGCCTTCTGCCCTGTGACTGTTGAGATCTTCCCTTATGGTTTACTCACTTTGTAGAGAACCCTCACTTACAGTTGTGAAGACACATACTGGCCTATATCTGCCAAACTATTTGTTGCACGGTAGAGTGGCTTTGCAGTTTTAATCAACCTTGTCACGTATATTCAAGTATACGTATAATTTGAGTAATAAATGCTTGTTCGAACCGGAACCGATGCAGCGGTTGCCCGGGCTTACTTGCTCTTGCTCTAAACTTTTAACGCTCCCTAGAGGACAAACGCAGCCTTACACGGTCGAATTACTCTGCAGGCACCATTAGCAGTATTCAAGTATAGTAATTTATTTTATAGTTTGTTTTCGTAATTCAAACACTGCTTTTATTCATATGTACGTGGGAAAGTATATGTGGTTACTTCCTTTTCAGTTCATCCTGGCTGGTCCATGCGACAGTCGCAGATGTTTATTTTGTCTTATTTCTTCTAAAAGTATATGCAAAATAAAGAAATCTGCACTTTTTAATTTTCCAGAATAAAATTTCTGTGAAGAGTTACAAGCTCTCAAACCAGTTGCCAAGGGCATCTACTGACATCAAATATAAAAATGAATGCTCTTTTCAAAAATCAATTGCTCAGAGTCTAATTTGCGGATTTGCATAAAATAAAAAAAGGATAATATTTGTCTCGTGTTATATTTTATCGTATGTAAAAGTCATTACTGCTGATTGGCTACTTTTCCAAGGAAATAATTGCAACGTTGCCAAATTTAACACGAAATTTCTTATATTTTATAATTTTTAACTCTGGTTCTATTAGTCATACTGAGATGCGGTATTTTGCATATGATAGATATTACCGAGTTCTATAAGGGTCTTATTTTAGTTTTCACCTAAAGCGAGTAGCTTGGGTCCTGAGGAGCACTGAATTGTTGAAAAACTGCCAGGGAGCTATTTTCGGACGCCATTTTCTAGAAAACGGCACCTTTTAAAATTCTGAAATTTTCGGACTAGAAGCAGAAACACCTGAAATTCAATGTCCCTTTTCCCGTTTCTTTGGTCCGGCCCTTGATGTACTGTATTTTTCCCATAAAAATGTGTAACGGTCTTTTATTTATTGTGTGCTAGCAAAAGTATCCGCCCGCTGGTGCGCGGTGAGTAAAATACGTTAGCAACATTAATAGTCGCACTATTACAACAACAACTACTAATACAAATAACACTACTACTACAAGCAAATACTACTACTACTAAAATACTATTACAATGCTTTAAACATTAAATATAAATATTTTTATTTGCAGCACTTTAAATTAACAATTAACCTATTTATTTATTTATTTCTGATTGTTGTTTCAACATAAAATGGAAACAATGTGTTTATTTCATTTTTATAAGTAATAGAATTCAATGGACAATCAGATGGTCGATTATCTCTGATGATAATAATTTTAGAATCAAAGTGATATGTTAAGGTTTCCAGTGCGGTCCAGTATCTATCTGATCATGTGCGATAAATCATTCAAATTGATAAAACACTTTTTGCGTGATACTCACCCACACATAGTCACTTTCAATTACAGAGAGATTTATGCAATTAGTTCTGTCATTTATGATTCAATTTCGTATCGTATTTTATATTTTGATGTCATTAGTTCACATGTGAATGTTTTAGTGATTCTTTTTAGTGAATTGAAAAGTTAAATATATCCTATATACAGGGTGGTTCTCAATTTCCGTACCAGGACTTTAATTCAGCTCCCATTGCACATAAGAGTTTTGAAGCAAAAAAAAAAAAAAAAAATCATAATAATGATGTTGCTGAAAGCTGTGGCGTCCCGGGAATACCTCTACGGGGAACAACTTCAAATTTTTAAATAGAAACATGGGTTGATTTTGCTGCCTTTGCAACAAGAGCTAAATTTTGAACAACTTTTAGAACCAAACATTTTTTGATATCTTGTAACTGCCAAACGGGTCTCTTTAATTTGCATATACTTGTAGTAAAAAAAAAAGTATCACACAGATCTGAGATAAGTCAATGGGACAATTTACGGTTTGCCTGGATAAATTGAAATAGAAGTACTCATATTATTGTTTGTTTATTTCTTCGGCTAGCATTCGATCTACTCGGTAAGATTTCTAACTAAACGATCCGCGTTCGAATCCCGCTTTAGATTTTCCCTTTGCTCCTACTTCTTTTGAAAACAGAATGGTCTGTTTTATATCAGTCAAGTCACTGAAAATTTCCATCCAGATAAGTTGCCTTTTTTTTTTTTTTTGTTTTGTTTTTCAGAAATATATCCGAATATTTTAAACAGTGATCCTACAAGTAATGATTTTACACTTAAAATGATTTGAAATGTATGAACACTTCTACTCACAACAGTTTTACATGTAATTTAAACGTAAAAAAGAAACGCGATTTTATTTTTATGTTCATTTGAACGTCTCATTTTTTATTTAGAGTGTACAAAGTTGCAGATGAAATTACTGGGTCTGTTGAAAAATAATTACAATCCTAACATAACAGAAATATAAAAAAGAATAGTTAGAATATTTTGTCTTGCAATAACATAGCATGCATCTATACATCGGAGGTAAACTGCATTATGTCACTTTCTTGTAAAACTTCAGCTCAGTACATAGTTTTGCAGATTTGAACATGTTCTTCCTGGAGCTATACACAACAATGTTATTGTTTGTTTCGTAGTAGAATTGACAATTGATAATACAACATTAATTCGCAAAAAAAATGTGAAAAACCGTGCCTCAATTCTATGAAACAATCCACTGAGTTCGAGTTTTGCAAGAAGTAACATAATGCAGTTGACCTCCGAGGTACAGATATTTAAAATGCTTTCTACTGGTAAGAATAAATCCTCAAAAAAATTCTTTACTTCATTCTGTCACATACATTTATTTTAATAGTTTTGGGAAAAACAAAACAGAAAAGAAAAAAAAACGCGCGCACTCAAGATTACGTGTACTGAATTTCATCTTTACACGTAAGACTGATTTCACTTAACTATTGAGAAGAAAACAACAACAACAAAAAGAAAAGCTATTTCCTTTGGAATTTCTGTAAATTTCATTTGACGTTTCTACTCGTGATTATACGACCGATTCGTTCAATGATCCGGATTTTTATCATGAAACGCAACCACGTCAGGAAATTTGTTACAACAACGATCGTCTTCAAAAATAATTGGGTAAAAATGTAGCAGGACAAGAAGTCCAATTCATGGCTGTTTTCACGGCTGAAAAGTAGGAAAAAAAAAAGATTGCTTAAAAAAGAAAGAAACATTTGACTATCAAGATGAACAGAATATCAAATAAACGAAAAGACGTAAGAGTCAGACAAATGATTCTTTTTAATATCTTCCAAATCCGATGCTCTTACTAGCATAAAAGATTTTTCTTCCAGAATATGGTACAATTATGTCCGTACCTCAACTTGTCAGAATTTGAAAAATAAATCATTTTAGATATTCCTCTTGTGATATGGAGGAAAGTGTAATGGAATACTAAAAGAATTAACATCAGTGTGTGGATTGTTACTCTCTTCTCTTTTTTTTTTCTCGAAGAAGTTTTACGACAGACACGTATTTATTTATCTAAAACATACGTGTGCGGAGCCAAACGCAAGAAGGAAAAAAAAAGACGACCTTATCGTATTATCAGGACAACTCCTCCTGTATTAACATGCATCGAGGTAGATCAGCAACAGGTCCAGTCTGACACTAATGATGAAGTAAAGGTACAGAATGTGTCATTGACATGCGAAAAAAAGTCTTGGGAGTGAGAGAGAAAGAACAGCTTCTGTTGTTATTCAGTTCCTTCTCTTTCTCTCCAGACCTCATGGGTTTTCCTGATACTTTCTTGTTTGTTCAGATGTAACTAGTAAAAAAGAAAAAAGTTTGCTTTGTATAGTTTACAGGACAGAAATACAATAGGTTTAGGTAGAAAATAGAATATCAGTTTCTTTTGTAGACAGCTAAGCAGAAAATTCAGTACGTATCTTCTAATACGATTAACTTTTCTTTTTTTTACTTATTTCTTTTAGCAAAATAGAAAAAAAAAATGTGTACAAGAACTCTGGACAAAACAAGTTAAACTTTAACACTCGCCCACCTATCTTGTAATTTTTCGTGTCCTTTTTTCAGCATTGAATATAATCTAGCAAAACTATGAGACAGATTACGAAAGGGTTTGTCTGTTTTGGGGAAGATGCTGTTGTGTTTGCGATTTATCGATATGTTGAAAATGCAAAATTGAAAATTCAATATTCAATGTGGCTACCAATTGATCCCCTTCCCCATAAAATTCATTTTATCTTATAAATAGATAAATGTATGACCATTTGTAAAAAACAATTCAAACGTTGTATTTGGGTAATTTTAGTAAGTAATGACTTCGGCCCATCTCGCTTTTCTCAGCTTAGCTGTTAATATTTTGCGTTTAAAGTAAATATTCACTCATGAATATGACTTTGCGTTGTAACTGCCCGACTAAATATTCTTTAATAGAAGTTAAATGCTATCTAACCTGAAGCTAACGAAAATTCAAATCTCTTGGTCGAGATGAATTGCAAGTCTGGTTATATTTCATTGTTTAAAATAACCGAGACAATACGAAGCTAACCGTAACATTGTAGTATTATCTATATATTTTAACCTCGCTTTCACTGACTCTTCCATATTAAGCAGTAAAAAAGTACATACATGATCGAACCCACAATAATATTTTTAATACGTACACACAGGAGGATGTTTTTATAGCATAAAGCAATGAAATTATCAGCGGTAGTAAATTTTAATATTGATCTAATATTTTCTTAAACTAATAAACCTAAACAGAAAGGCTTTTCATTCCATGAAATAGATTAAACGTATTATTTCCGTTTCCGTTTGAAGAATGTACAATGTTTAGACGCTCTTGCTTTAAACGAAATACCAAAGAACTATGTTGTCCTGCCATCTACTGAAAAGTGAAAATCAGAGCTGCAGTAGCAAACTGTTTCGGTGAGCTTCCTAGGTGGCAGGTGTACACAGCACAAGTCAAACAATTGTACCAAAATTTATGGCTACGAATAGCAATCTATCTTGCACAACGTTCTTCAGCAAACGAAATCTCGCTCACCCAAATTTAGAACTACCAAACCGACGATTCAATTAAAACTCTTATCATAGTCATAATTAGCAGAACTCCCTCTCCAAGGAATGTTCTGTTCCTCTTTGTATACATGGATATTCTTCTATAACACACGAAGACTTAACCTAGCCTAACTGTGGATTGTTAATGCACTAACGAGGACCCTGAGTAGCATACGCACAGGCGAGAACAGTTCATATACAACCACATTGGGATAGACGGCATTCTTCAGTGCCGGAGGGTGAAAGTTATATTGAGATATAGCAGTCATTGCACAAAGACTGATCATCATTTCTCATTCACCACGACAGTTTTAACCTCCGACATTCACCTCGCTGGACTGACTTATGCCAAGACGCTACTCATCCTTCTGACAGCTACTACTCTCTACATCATGTCTAATCAACATCCAACTGGAAGACATCGTTTGCCACAGCAAGTATCTGGACCACTATATCAAGATCCACCATCATATTCAGCCACAATCAAAACCAAAGCACAAGGCAAACAAAAACGCAGCACAGACGAGAACATTTCCTCAGCCAATGACAATTCTGGACGCTCACCACCATCGAAGAAATCTCATACGTTAAGCGAATCTGACTCCGACCATAGCATGGAACAGAGCGACAACGAAGATTCTGTCACCGGTATTAATTCAACACATTCTTTCTTACTGACTAAATTTGATCCTAAGTTTCAAAATCCAAAACTGCTCTTTCTACAATTTCTAAAATACGTACCTCGAGACATCATCATCCGGATCATTCCTACACGAAATGGCATCATCGTAAAATCTACCGAACCTAATTTAGCCAAGAAAATCAGAGACAAATTCAGTTTGGAAATCTTTGGACCATCTGCACATTTCGTACGACTTGAATCTCCACATGCAAAGAATCAGCCACCTCCACGTAGACCTCCCTTGCTTTCCGTTGTTATACGAGGAGTGAATCCGGATTTAACAGACGAAGAAATAAAACAGGAGCTAACGACCGAAGGACAGACTATCACGAAGTGCATCAGAATCAAAACTCAAACCGGAACACCTAGTTACATGGTCCGCGTCCTCACTCATCATTCAGAGACAATCACAGACCTACTTACTGCCGGTGCCTTAATATACAGAAAACGATACCGTGTTGAACCATCCCGTTCCCAACCTCCTCTACCTACCCGCTGTGAACACTGTCAGACATATAATGACCATAATACCTCAAACTGTCCAAACACCCCTAAATGTGGATACTGTACTGGTCCACACATCACCAAAGACTGCTCTAACCTAAACCAACCACCCAAATGTAATACCTGTAGCAAACAGCACCCCACATACAGCTACAAATGCAAAGACAGACCTGAACCTACCCCTGACAATCCCGGCCTTGTATTACCACTCCGACCTGCTGAACCGAAACCATCCAACCCTCCAATTATTTCCCCATCACAACCTATTACAATTGGCCAGTTTCTTTCTTTTATTACAATCACCTTACAAAATCTCTACCCTTTTCAAAGAACCAATGTCCTAAGTCAACTTCAATTTGCAGCACGTACAGTTCTTAACATCAACCTACAACCAACCTACTCTGGTCCCTACATCTCTACAACCAACCTACTCTGGTCCCTACATCTACGTCCACACCAATCCCCTTGAAACCAATGTATAACATATGACAGCTCATACCGACCCATCTGTATCACTTTCATTCATCTCACCTTTCGCCCCCATAACTGCACTGTCTCCATTAGTGTACAACAAGGGCTCACCTGTCACACATTGTGCTTAGAGTCGCCCCTAAGCAAGAAGATTCACCCTCATCTGTCTGCCTAAATGTTTGTGGCGTGAAATTGCACTTCATCCCCATCATTCATTCGTCATCTTCACCCCAGCTCCCGTAAACTAACAAAATGGTTATAAGCAAATGCTTATAACGTCCAAGTTATATGATAAAAATTAAATAAAGGATAAATAAAAGTTTCCTACATCCCATAGACCACCTCCAATCCTAAGAATCCTCCTCACCGAAACTCCTCTTCCCTATAGAGAGGGCGTAACCCTCTAGTGGGTGCTTGCCACCTGGTGGCTAGCAAAAGAGACTTTAGGTCTCTTCAAAAAAAAAAAAATCTATAACACAGATAAGCAGGTTTATCACAGGACAAAGAAACTGATTGAAGATTTGGGTTAAGAAATATCGACTTTTATGGATTTCGTTAGCCTTCTCTACTTCAAGAATACAATTAAGGTTAATCTAAAGCAACGATCTCCAACAAAAGATGTCAGCACTACCTCCGTCCCTATATGTCTAACTTATGTATTTTCACTGTTACACGAAAATTGCTGCTCCTACAAATTCAAGCCTAGAGAGTTCAAACTTTCAGAGAAGAAAGTTCATAACTAATCAAGAGCATGATCGATGCCGATTTTTTATTTTATTTTTTGTTCATTGTTGAAAGAGCTTCATTGTTATACGTTTCGATAGTCTCAACAACAATGAAGCGATTTCAACAATGAAGGAAAATAAAATAAAAAAATTGGCATCGATCATGCTCTTGAATTAGTTATGAACTTTCTTCCCTGAAAGTTTGAACTCTCTAGGCTTGAATTTGTAGGAGCAGCAACGAAATTTCGTGCAACGACAATAATACATTAGACTTATACGGAGATAGTGTTGCCGTCTTTTGTTGGAGATTGTTGATATAGATTATCCTTAAGCGCCTTAATGAAAACAAGCAAAGTGAAACTGATTTCAGATTTGACTTCGGTTTGTAGGGTATAGCTTGCTATTTGGTAGTTCTAAAGTTGGCAGACACTTTTCATTGGCTTAGCTTTCTCCACATGAAGAATCAGGGTTTCCGCCAGGATTTTCTGTTTGGGGGGTGTAAAGTCGAAATTGGAAGGTTGTAAGTGAAGTTTTGTATGGTTTCTATCCATTTTTCACAGCAAAAAATTATAAGTTGGAGGGAGGGGTGTTGTCGAGACTTTGGGGAATAAGCCCCCTAAGGGGGGCTGGCGGAATCACTGAGGCATTCAGACTAGTTCCACTATACGCCTTTCAGTAGATTGTCATCGGTTCAACCTTAAGTTTATAAACTTATTTCCTTTTTTAAATTAAGCAAACACATTTAAAAATAAAATATGTACGATGAATATTCAGAAACTTGGTTTAAGACATTACAGAGAAGTAGGTTATTATGACGTAAAAGGAATGAACTAGCAGTTATAGTAACGCGCGTTCATTTACTTGGCTAGCCTAAACAATCATATAATTTTTACAGGAGCTTACAAAAACAATTTTCATAGTATTCGATTAAAAAAAAGAAAAACTAACGAAAATAAAAAACACACTCCCTGGTCTAATGGTTGCGTTCTGAGGTTCGGAATGGCAATGAAAAGACACAAGTTCAAGTCCTGCTACTAGACATACTGACTGAGGATTTCCAGAGTTTTTCGCAGGTTTACTAGGCAAATACTGCATGATACTTAATGAAAGAGTCTGACAGCTAATTTCGACTTCCTTGTCCTCGGAAGAGTACTCGCCAAGAGACGTCATCCCTCAAACATGCGACTTCTAAACAAGGAAAACATTGATTCCTTTGACAAAAATTTCCAAAAAATATCTTAGTTTCGGAGCTAGAGCCCTGCCAAGTTAGCACAGCACAATCACATATGACATCATATCACCACAAAAAAATGACGCAACATAATGTTCGTTTAGCAAATCACTGTCGATGTTCCATCAAATAATCTATTTCTACAGAGTTTATGATTGAAAAATTCTACTTACAAGTAACACGTGAGAGGAAGCCCAATTTTGATGAAACTTGGTCTACAGATATAATGAAGAACCTTCGCAGAAATAATTATAGCTGCAACGGTCAACAAATAACGACACGATGAGCTAGAAAAAAGATGAACCATAGATGGCAAGTAAATCAAATACAAGGTGACGAAAAACCGTTTTCTTTTACAAAGGAATGAAGATAACGGAATTGCATGGCTGTGAAATGGATACTGTATACAATGAGGACCTTCTTGCTACAATATTATTTCCGTCTAGGTTTGGTGCTTTTGTTTGGTCAAGTTTTGGTGTTTTTTGTATTACAACTAGCTTTGGTGAATTATAAGGAGACCTAGATCCCTGCTGAGTGTTTCTACTCTGGTTAAATGGTTAACGTATCGGAAATTTGGTCCGGAGGACCTGAAATCGAATCCTGGTGTGGCTATATTTAAATTTTTAAAATAGAGAAATAACTCTGTTTTTCTTATGTATATACGCATTAGGAAATTTAATAAAGTTAGTGACCAAGGGTTAGGTTAGGTTAGATAAGTCAGGTTCAGTGTTTTCTTGTATTGCACACGCGATTCACATGGGCTCTTCTTAAATGTCACCCAGTTCGGAATAGTACTCCTGCGAAAACGACGTTATGGTATGTGCTACGCGCGAGAGGGTACGATATCAATGACCGCCATCTTCAAAGCAGACATCTTGAATCTTCTTCGTTATTTGTTAATGGGAAGTGGGTCATGTGGTGCACCAGTTTGTGCTGGAATGTTCTCAGAAATACGTTGTTGATGTTAGTTTTGTCCTAGTTTTATTACTGCAAGATTTATGTGAAATTGCAGTAAAGATCAAAAATAAAAGAATGACATTTAAAAAGGTTACCATGATGAACGTAGTTCTCAACATACAGATAACTCTTGATCTATAGTTTTTTTTCACCTGTATTTCCATCACATGTTTCACCATTAATTAGCTTTACAGTGAACTGAGGGAAGATGCCTATCGGTGAAAGATGACTACAGTAGTGTAATTCCATAACTACAGCCCTAGATGGACTTTTTTTATGTGAAAGAACTAGCCAGTACGGTGAATGTTGGCTAATCTGTCACGTGCAGACGAAGCAAGTGATTTAAAATCAAAATACCTCTTTTTTTCTACCTAAAAATAATTCCCTCTTAAACAGTTTAGGAGCGGGCTAAACTCCATGACAGAGGAGCAAATACACTTGAACAGGGCTCGAATTTGAAATTTTCACGAAACGGAACCTATTACCTTCGTCAACATGCTACTGTCCCTTTTTGCTTATGGTTACCATAGTGAAGAGACCGAACGAAAGGTTCCGTATATTCATGAACCGGAACGGCGTTCCGGTTTGCTCCAGTCCATTTCAAGCCCTGCACTTGAGTTGGGTAATTTTGATTGACAAGTACTTATTTAGACGGTATTATCATGTGTGTGTCGGAAAACAATGGCGCCTTATCCCTACGGTTAAGGAATATGTCCACTACCTAATTTTTTTATTGCATTAAATAAGACTGTTTTCATTCTTTTGTGGTTAGACACTCATTTCTTTTAACTTTAATTCTTGAATAGAAAGTAGCTATACAAGAAAATTTCTAATTGGTAGTCTACGAACGTGTTCAATAGAATTTGAATGTCATTTATGTCCTTCAGGCAACTATGGCTGAGGTGGGAATAGGAATGGGATGAGGATGTAGAAAAAAAGTTTACCTGGGTCTATTTTAGAAGCATTAGCCTTATGTTACTGACAATAACCTAGATAAACGCAAGTTTATAGCCAATAAGGGGATAGAACCCAGGACCTATCGAATCCGAAGCTCTACTAACTGAGCTACGGCTGCTTTATGCATGTTTAATAGAATTATGTTAAAGAACTATTTTCTTATTTCACACAAAAATATAAAGTTATTGCTGCTTTAAATTGATGTATCATGTAATACTACGTAAGGGAGAGAAATCCGCTCTTCAAGCAGATGTCGTCAAGGTGATGACATTGTAACAAATATTTTCTGAAGTGTTCGAAATACTTCCATACTTGTTCATGTAATTTAGTCATATTATAGATAATGTTGCCATGAAGTTTTTCTTTTTAATTTTGTAAATTTGATCTTAATTATAATGTAGTAGACAGACATCTTCCCGCAAAATGAGTGAGTATCTTACATTATTGATGTCTGGATTAAGATGCACATTTACAAAGGCCAGTTTAAGGATCCATATATCCATTGTGTATTTACAAGTAAGCAAATACTTCGTGTACTTCTGTCAGTAAGAGCACGTAAGTTCAATGTAAATATGTGCCAAGTTCTTCTATTTTCTTTCTTTTATTACTCCACAATGGCTCCTAGACCAAAATGTGTGGCATCTTCTTTTAATTCACTATACTTATAGTTTCCATCCACGTACTTTAAACATTCTCCACGCTATTCCATTGAATATATATATATATATACCAGGTGTATGCATAAGTAGTTTCCGGTTTACCTAAGAGATGGTGCCAGCGAAAAGTACGCAGCATTTGATACATACGTCATTTTGTTTTCTGACATTAAACTACAAACACACACAAGTTGAGTCTGCCAAACACTAGCGTCTTTGTTTTATCGTTCAGTGATCATGTCGAAGTTTGTGCCTGAAAAAGAACATTTGCGGCACGCATTACTTTTCTTATTTAATCAAAAGAAAAAAGGCTCTTGAAAGTCATCGTGTGCTGGTAGAAACATATGGTGAACACGCTCCATCGATTAGAACATGTGAGACATGGTTTCGACAATTTAAAAGTGGTGATTATAATGTGAAAGACAATGCGCGCTCTGGTAGACCACAAAAGTGCGAAAACGAGCAATTGTAGGTGTTATTGGAGGATGACCCAACTCAAACTCAACAGCAATTGGCCAAAGCATTAAATGTGTCACAAGAAACAATCAGCAGACGTTTACGAGAAATGGGGAAGATCAATAAACTGGGTAAATGGGTTCCACACGATTTGAATGAACGTCAAATGGAAAATCGCAAAGTCACTTGTGAAATGCTGCTTCAACGCCACGAAAGAAAATCCTTTTTGTATCGAATTGTGACGGGTGACGAAAAATGGATTTATTTTGAAAACCCGAAGCGGAAAAATCGTGGCTTTCACCTGGCGAAGGCGGTCCTTCAAAACCAAGGCCAAATCGCTTCGGCAAGAAGACCATGCTTTGTGTCTGGTGGGACCACAGCGGTATTGTGTATTATGAACTTTTGAAACCCGGCGAAACCGTTAATGCACAACGCTGTCGCCAACAAATGATTAATTTAAATCACGCATTGATCGAAAGACGACCGGAATGGGCCCGAAGACATGGCAAAGTGATTGTGTTACACGACATTGCGCCGTCTCACACAGCAAAACCAGTGAAAGACACCTTAAAATCGCTTGGATAGGACATCCTTCCGCACCCGCCGTACTCCCCAGACCTGGCGCCATCTGACTATCACCTCTTCGCATCAATGGGGCACGCGCTCGCAGAGCAGCACTTCAGCAATTTCGAAGACGTTCGAAAATGGCTCTACGAATGGTTTGCCGCAAAAGACAAGCAGTTTTTCTGGCATGGTATGCATCAATTACCTGAAAGATGGGCGAGATGTGTAGAAGCCGATGGAAAATATTTTGAATAAAAGAAAATTAATTTCCCTTGAAAATTACGTGTTTTCTTTACCACAAAAACCGGCAAAAACTTATGCATACACCTGGTATATATATCTTACAAGATAAAATGTAAGGGCAAAACTAACTTCAGCAATGCATTTCTGGGAACATTACAGCACAAATTGGTATTTCACACAGCCCAATACCCATTTACAAATAACGAAGAAGATTCAACATGGCCGCTTTCACGATAGTGGTCACTGATATCGTACCCTTTCGCTCGTAGCACACTCCATCCAGTATCCATTCACAGCCTTGCAATTTCCTTATCTTTATTCCTCTGTAAAAGAAAATGTTTTTTTTTTTCGTCACCTTGTATTTGATTTACTTGCCATCTATGATCCATTTTTTGTAGTTCACCTTGTCGTTATTTGTTGACCATTGTAGCTACAATTATTTATGTAAAGGTTCTTCTAGTTACTGTACCTGTATACCCGGTTTCATTAAAATTGGACTCCCTCTCGTAGAAATAGCTCCTTGTTAGAGGGGATTTCAGTGCTTTTCTCTGTTGAATCATATTAATTCATCGACAATGAAATTCCTTTGTAGGGAAACCTGTCTATGCGACACTCAGTCAACATCATAATTTGTAAAGATATGACGTCAGTTCTGACGATGCTACCGAAGCTTTGAACGCATTTGACTCCGAAACAGCTCATTTTTTGAATTTATATAAACTTTATCTTGTTTTCAGGTTTTCTACATAGTAGTATACTTTACATGACCTGTGTATGTGGATGGGAGGAGGTTGTACGTGCGTGTGTGTGTGTGTGTGTGTGTGTGTAGGAAACTAACAAGCAAGCAGGTCACAGTGATCTGTACATCTTAACACATGCTTCAGAGATTACATATACCTGTCTTAAGAAAAACACACTCACATAAAATCTCTACCTCACACACACACAAACACGTGTGTTCATATGTTCTTATAATCACATAACAGAAAACAAGGATTTATGTTATGCCTGCAGTTCTCATATCATTTGTGACACGCGAACAAATAAAGCAGAATAGAGGAAGAATGTAGATAATTCCCTGACATGACAAGAGACCAACAGCAGAACGAGATGTCCTGATAGATGAGAACGTTAAGCTCACCTGAAATATTTAAACTGGAAACTGATGGAGGAAAGCAAAGCATAAATTAAGCAGAAGTAGAACAAACACTTTTTATACAGGGTGTTCAGAAAGAAGAGCCACAAAACTTTCAACTTAGAAAGCTCTCAGAAAAGGAGGCTTAAGAAAAGTTCCTGATAAACATATGGAGAAAATAAACGCTACAGTTTAAAATTTTACTAAATATGTATTAAAGTTATGGTTAGACTAAATTAACTAGAGCCATCTACAGGGTCTTCAATAATTAACCGAACACTTTGTTTTGGAATGACTTTTAAAATACCCAACAGATGTCAGCACTTTCAGTTATTCTTCGATCACAGGATTCTAGGTAATTGATTCAGTGCTGGTTTGACTGTTGCAGTGAACTCTCAAGATGGAGTATTAAACAGAATAACGCGTTTCTTGGCATCAAACAAACGAAAGTCCGTCTGAAACACTGAGAAAGTGGCCAACATCTTACGAAAATCTTCGAGGGTCATCAAAGCCAACAGTTCTAGCCCTGGTTAGGAACTGAGACAAGCGGTTCTGTTCTCGTAATGGAAATGTGGGTACAGCAAGAGCAGTCTCTGTTTTTTTGGTTCCGAATTCATTCTGGTTTATGGTTCATGTAAGACGGTGCACCTCGCATCGCACTCAGGATGTTTTAGGACCATAAACAGCGAGTATGAGTGAACGTGCTCGGTCTTAACTTCCCCGATCCCTGAAGCTATGGAATGACTTTTTTATTCTCCCAACGCAAATTCTTGTTACTTTCTCTTGTTACTGGGAATAATTCAAAGATTTGGTCTACAAATCACGCCGTAAGACCGTAAATGAGCTCAAAGACACTATCACTGAGGCTTTTCTCACTGTAACTGGAGATCTCTTCGGCAAAGTCACAAAGAACTGTGCAAGTGAATGCACCATCTTGTGATAACGGAAGGCAAACGCTTTGGAAATCTTATCAATGACCTTCCTTTTAAGCACACTACAAAGAAACACTGATTACTTAAATATATCTTTTACCAATACATTAATGACAAAACTAAGTTCACCAATGAATTTAGTGATAAATTTCCAAGCCAGATGCATTAGACGACCAACTTCCGTTTTTTAAATAAATCAACCAAGATTCAAAATGGCCGCCCTCAAGATGAAGACCATGAAGAGCCCTACGCTCATTTACTTCTGTTTACTTTCCATTTTTGAAAGAGTTTCCAAAGTAAAAATGGTGCTTCCATACTTTTGGTTCATCTAGTAGGCCTATATTGAAAAATGGAACTGAAAGCATTGTTGAAGGAAAACGGGGAAGAGAAAGAAGACGGCGTTAACACACTAACAGCATTGAGAAGGAAAAATCATGTGACAAGGCGGAAGGAAAAATATAAAGGAGATTCCATTCTTATGTACTTTGCGAAGTTGGCAACTCTGCTTCATGACAAAGTAACATTAGTACATCTTTCAGGCTAAATATGCACGAATCGCTCATCGGCAACACTGTGCATTCAATGACAAAAAATGTATTAGTAGGAAAATGAAATAAAAGCGCATGGTATAGCCTATAGATTCGATATGTTCTTTAGGCTTACTTTTTTTCATTTATTTCGCGGTAACATCTGTATCCGCTATACAACCACGAAGACATAAAAATGTATTCCAACACATTAAGCCGTCAATTACCCTATGATATGATGTCAGTTAATAAAGAATATTATGAGAATGAAGGTGAAGTAGTGAATGACAGAGAAAAAAGAGAAACATTGCAATTTGCAAAACAACTGATCAGGAAATTGCTGCGTAATTCTATTGGGTCATACGATTAAGCGGCTCCCCATTACAATGCCATTTTAACATCAGACATGAAAACCCTTGTTGTGGTCTGGAACGTGAACTGAATAATGTTCATTTCTTTTTTATAATTTAACAAGAATGTGTGGACCTCTATAAAGCCAGTAATTGGTTCTATAAAGTAGTTGCTAGCAAGTCAAAATGTAGGCAGGCAGACATTCGTAATTTCCAAAATTAAAAGTTTTGCCTGTGTTCATGTGTTTCTTCACCAAATGCAATACAATAACAAAATCATGCTTAATTTAGAAAACATTCAATATAGTGGCACCATGTTGAGCAAACACAACTAACTTTATTTAACCGACTTGGGATGGAACTGATCAGGAATTCTACCAGGAATTTCAGTTTGGGGAGTGGGAAATTAGAATTTCGGAGTGTAAGTAGAATTTTGTACAATTTATTTAAATATTTAACCGTAAAATCATTGGGATGTGTACTCAAAAATTTGGAGACACATTGAAAGGGTTCTGGCAGAATTCCTGAACCCTGACAGCATACTGAAGGGCATATAGCACATGAATTCTTTACATACAGAAAATTAGCCAAATGAAAGGACCTGTCAGTTTTAGAGTCGCTAAATTACAAAAGACCACATAATACGAGATTCCTGAGCACAAATCAGAAATCAGTTTCTCTGTACTTGTTTTGGTTGAAAGAGACGGGAAAAAGTTCATTAAAACATTGAGAGGTTGTGCTAAAAATGGATAAAAGCTTTGTGAAAACTATTTGAAACTATTGCTATCAATGAATCAAAACACTCAATAGCTGTAACTGCATTTTTTTCTACTTTCCGCTGATTCACCGCTAAGACCTTTAAATATTAACGTCTTCTCTGGTTTTGTGTGATTTCGTGGAAAGTAAGAGTTACATGTAAAATATCGCGATTTGACATTCCTGTCAGAGCGATGTTAGCTATTATTTACAAGCTCATACATATGCATCTAAACTGTCCAAGTAAATTTTATATGGACAAGAAGAGAAGCAAGCGTTAAATACAACAGTTTGAGTAGCATCTGCTTGCTACGAAACAAAGCTCAAGAAATGTATATTCAAACTGTGCTTTGAAAGAAACGTATACCCAGATGTTAAAAGTCCATTCTTTGATGAAATTGAAATATTTTTTTTTTCTTCTAATTTTTCATCAAACTAGTGAACTGCTGATACAGAGAATTCTTGAAAGAAAACTTAACTTTATCTTGTTACACCTTCTTGTTAGTATTAACGTTCGAGGTTCCTTCCATTCTAATGCGATAAGCTACACTGGATTGGACTTGTTTGGATGATGAGATACCTCAATTTTGCCTTCGTTGAGCAATACAATTTCATTTAATTCAAACAAACTACACAGAACAGAATACTCCTATGCCATACGTTAAATAGCACAGACTTTCACCTGCCTTATCCGCCTGTTAATGCTTGTGCGACTTATAAAATATCCAACTACTGCTTAATATCTTCTTCATAATTATAAGGGAATCGAAAAAGTTTATGTTGTTTTGGTTTCTGATGATCAGAAACAGAAAGGTATATCTGCAACTTACTGTTAGTTCTCAAAGTAAACCCATCGGTATCCAGCATGTTTTGTCAACGTTCCTGCAGCTGCTGCACAATGCCTTGGTAGTAAAACTCGGGAGATCTTGGATGCAAAGAAGCCCAAGAGTGCCTTTCCGCAGGTCGGTCTCATTGGCAAAGAATTTTCCATGAAGGTGGCTGTCCAGGGAATGGAGGAGGTGATAATCTGTTGGCGCAACGTCTAGGAAGTACGGCGGGTGGCACATTGTTCCCAGCCAATTAACCGTATGGTATCCCTGGTCACCTGCGCTTCACGCGGCCTGACAATATCGGCTAGGAATATTACACTTTTGCGATTTACCAATGATGGCTCCTTCTGCTGCAGTGCCTATAGCACACGTTTGTATACTGCTGCGAGTACAGGTCCGCGGTGATAGTTTGGCACAGTGGTAGCAGCTCGTGGTGCACCACTTGGCGACTAACCTATCAGATATTGAGCATGATCTTGCGTGGGTGTAGGGGGGGGGGTCTTGTGGTGTGAGGCATAAGGTCCAGCCGTGATAAGCAATGTCTAGCACGCTTAGAAGTCGCATACAGGACTCACTTTTCGTCACTGGCGAGCACTCGATCAAATATGAGTGTGCTGTGGTGCCGAGAAGACAACGACAAACAGACTGTCACCCGTTGATACTTGTTGGCTTCCAACAGTGTTTGGGTACCCTCTTACTAAAGTTGTAAGCCTTCCCTAAGCGGTATGGTGAAGTCAAACTGTTTTATCAGTAACCTGGAAGCTTTCGGCAAGCTCACTACAGGTTTGGCTGTTGTTCTGCTCTATGGCCGCCTTCAAGGCCTCGTCATCTAGGCTCAGTGGGCGCCCGCTTCGGAGTTCGTCACACAGAGACAAATCTCCGGCCGGAATGTCTGGAACCAATCCCTGGCGGTGTGTGCATTCGAAGCATTATCCACAAAGGCTTGATGTATTCGGCAACTTGATTCATCTGGGGAAAAGTTCACTCTTAAGTTATAAAGCAGGAAACCCAGAACGAGCTGCTTCGACACCTCAATTTGTTTTCGCCACTACTCGAGCTATAACTGCTGTGTGTGCGCAAAGCACCTGTCTTGGTCTCGGTCAATGTTCCCACTCCCATCCCGATCGCTTTTCTAGCATATGATGCACTATTTCCTTATCAGTGTTCACGTCTTTCCATGAGACTTCAAAAACAGCAAGAACTATTTTTGATTATGGAAACCGTTGAAAAATATACATATACCGTACACGACAACTGTTTAACTTTACTAACACACGTGACAAGATGTTGCAGATATGACGGTGATGGGGAGGGTTTTCTTGTTGGTGAAATCTTACAGTTTTTCTTCTTCTTTTTCTCTTGCTTTACTTGTGCTGGCAATCCTGGTGGAGCAAATAACTAGTACTAATGACGGTACCAGTTGGGACCTACTATTATGGAAGGATCCGAACCACAGTGGGATTTGAATCTGAAGCGGAAGCACATACCAATGTGTACTTGTGTAAACTTTAACAGTTATGATTTGCACTGTTGAAGAGAGTCAACAACTATTAGTAGCTACTTGTACACTTTTACGTCACGTCTTTTTGGAGACTTGTTTAAACGCTTTTTTCTCCTTTACACAAGTCAGAGTGTATTATTAAGTAAGTGATTTTGCGTAGAAGACGAGGAAAGAAATAAAAAGCTGAGAGAAGTGGGGGATAGAACCCAGGTGTTCTCGGCGATAACTTCAATCAAGTGACCTACTAAACTCTCAGTTTATTTGCCACTTTTTTCGTTATATAATAAAGAAGTTTGATCTAAAAATAAGTTAACCATAGTTTTATGAGGACATACTATGAACAAAAATGTACAAATGGCAGCAAAAATAAGTATCCACCTAGATTTCAAAACTCAAACTTATGCAACCCAAACGCCTTCAAAGTTAAATGGGTTGCATATGAATAGGATAAAGTGAAAGATGCATTGTCCGAGCCTTTGAGA
Source organism: Lepisma saccharinum (assembly GCA_022664845.1). Taxonomy (NCBI): domain Eukaryota; kingdom Metazoa; phylum Arthropoda; class Insecta; order Zygentoma; family Lepismatidae; genus Lepisma; species Lepisma saccharinum. Next base: position 2,273 of record JAGDQP010007341.1, on the reverse strand, counting down.
ATATAAGAAAGGAACAGTGCTATATTAATACTTCATAACAGGAAAATAAATTTTTGCTTCATCAGGGGCGGCAATAAGCAAAAATTATCGCACTGGAAATGCACAATCAATAGGAAGCTAATATTTTAAAGTCCCTTGAAAGTATAGGTAACAAAAAAGGACTGACTTGTTGTGTGTCACTTGTAAGCTGAGGATATTAAGCTTCAGTGAACGCCTAGTAAAATGAACATCGCGGTTATGTAATCTTCTGATAGTAGTGTCCTTCAAGTTACGTCATAGGTCAATCAGCAAATGAGAATTAAAGCAAGGGAATGGGATACCTGATATTTATATATCTTGCGTGTTAGAGTAAATAGGACTTCAAGAAGAGATGGGTTTAAAACAATAGGACCTTTTTTTCAACAGGAATCTTTTTACTTCTACAGTCTTTATTGGGTTTTAAATGAAACTTTATTGTCGAAAAGGAGTTCTCGGTATTCTTTTTCTATTTATCAGAGTTTTGTTTATGTTCAAAACGAACTTTGCCATTTAAGAAAATTCCGTTTCCCGTTTCTGTAGGCAATTCACTCGTAGCTTTTATTCGAGATGGAATTTTAGTTTAAGTTTAGCAGCCCAGCAAAGGTTTTAATTTAAGGAAGTATAAGGTTAAAATTGGTTGTTGTAAATGCAATTTCTCAGGATTGTTCATGGGTTTTAAAGATAAGAAATTATTTACAGTTGGGAATATGTGGAGAAATTGTGAATGGAGGCGATTTACAGGCGAATTGGGCAAGTGTTTAGAGCGGCAACTAGTTGGGTTGGCAGAAGAATGGAAAGGCTGTTATGTCATTAATAGAAAAAATAAACCGAAAAGTACCTTAATAAACATTACACTAAAAAATAAAGAAAGTTAAGGACATTCTTATTCGCTCTCCAAAACTAATTAAATGATCGGAAATTTAAATATTTTGAGGTATCAACGATATTTGGCTCACAAACAAGTGTCCATGCGTCATTATTTCTTGTGTAGTAGGGAAGCTCAGATATATTTCAATGAAAAGGATGGAGAGAAATACAGGTTATTGTGAAATATTTTCACACACACACAAGAATGTAAATTTAACCTTTAGGCCCGCAGGGCCACCGGGTCAGGATTTCTGGCCATAGAAGGTCACTTTCATCCTTAGAAATATATGAATTTGTTTGAGGTTGAAATATATAAGTAAATAAAGGAATCAGATCCCGCACCAGAACCAACCGGCCCCCACCAGACAACCAACCAGGAAAATCACCGAATGGAACAGGTAATCCATAAATTAGTCAAAGTTAAAGAATTCGAACTGCAATTCAGGCTAATTACAAAATTTTAATTTTTAAGTTTTATTGCACAGGATTTATCATATATAAGTTTAACGTATTTTAATTAAAAATTTGATATAGTCTAGTTTTATAAGTCTATCTATTATTAGTCAGAAAGAAAGGATATAGGTTTATAGGATTAATGTTTTGTTTCAGTTGTAATGGAGGTGTTGTTCAGTTTCCAGGCTTTTATATAGTGCTTAGAATATATATTCTGATGTTAAAATCGTTCACTGTGTTTTTATGCGTTAGTTTACTAGTTCTTGAAGTGATATTTGATGCCGCATAACTTTCATATCAAGCCGCCTCGGGAAGTTTATGATGGCAAATTTCTTTTCTTTGATTGCATTGGCATATCTTTCTTTGCAATGATTCATGTATTCTATAATTGAAGGGAAATTGATATCCTTGTATAGTGAGTCCTTCTCGGCCTTCCAGAGCCTCTTGGACACTCTCAGCCAATATCTTTCAAATTTTTTGAATTGTTCCATATTAATATTTGAATTGTACAATTCGTGGCCATAGGTTATAATTGGTCTCAATATGGAAAGATAGATTCTAGTTTTTATGCCGAAAGACGTGTTTGATAAAAGTATAGATTTTAATGCCGAAAATGCCTGAAGTCCCTTTTTTCGTCTGTCTGAAATGTGCGATTTGAAATTTAGCCTCTGGTCCAATGTCACTCCCAAATACTTAGCTGTTGAATGTGACTTAATCTTAGATTTGTTTATGCAAATTGATTTATTTTTGTCTCGTCTCGTACCTTTACCAGAGGAATAAAAAATGATAAACTGTGTTTTTTTGGCGTTGAGTTCCAACTTCCAGTCCCTGCACCATTTAAGAAAAGTATTAGCCGGCCTTTGCAGATTTTTTATAACTGAGTTCGTAGTTCTCGCAGTAGTCCAATATGCCGTATCGTCCGCAAAAAGTCCTAA
>JAGDQP010007340.1:0-57987 GCA_022664845.1 Lepisma saccharinum | reverse complement strand
TTATTATTATTATTATTATTATTATTATTATTATTATTATTATTATTATTATTATTATTATTATTATTATTATTATTATTATTATTGAAGCAGATCTTAATTGTTCCCATATACAAGGGTGGAGTCGTCCCATCTATAGAAAACTACAGACTGGTTTCCATTCTGAATGACTTTACGATAGTATTTGAAACTATTAATGCTCAAATTCTGCAATTGAATTTAAAGCCACGAAATTTGACATGGTTTTGTGAGTGGTAAATCAATACTCACCAACCCCTCCCAAACTACTCATTTTATACAGTGTAATATAGCAAACAGAAACAGTGCGATGTTATATTCTGATCTGTCGAAGGCTTTCCACACCGTTAATCACTCTATCATACTAAATAAACTGAAATTAGTTGGCCTATCACCTAGATATACTGGTATTAAATGTTTTGCAAGTACAAGAGAATTTCACAGGTTAAAACAAACAATAATCTGTTTTCAAAAGAATCAATAGGTAATGGAATTCTAAAGGGATCGCCATTAATTCCATTGTTATGTAATATATTCATCAGTGATTTATGAACACAGGTGAGTATCATGCCACCTTTGGTGATGATCTTAACTTGTTTGGTACAATTACAAGTAAATCTGATATCGATGAAAGGCAGGAAGACGTTAGGAACCTAGAAAATGATGTTTAGTGAACTAAATGAATATTAATACTGGCAAAACAATTTTTATCCTGTTTTAAAGATAAACAAACTACATACTGTAGTTATTCAATGGGTAAAATTATTAATAAAGTCAACAGTACAAATGACTTAGGCGTGTATTTCGAACAGAATATGACATCTAGTACATATTTGAAAGCCACTGTATCTGGATGTAAAAGATTTATTGATTTTTTTTTTTTAAGTGGTCACAAATACCTTATCCTACTTCTTCGCCATTTAGTGTTTCTTTCGGCCATTTCAGTAATTTTTCACATCCTGTGACCTCTCTAATTCGTTACCTGCTTTCGGTTAGGAACCTGGCTGCTTCTTGTCTCCATCCCTCTATTTCTTTTTCATTTCCTAACATGTGACCACGCCTTCAGCGAAACATTGCCAACTTTCTATAGCTGTGTGTTTGTGTGCAAAATGTATGCGAGCCTGCCTGTTTCGTCTAACAAAATTATTATTTTTACTAGTATTTTTATCGTATATGTACTGTATGACTATATGTATAACATCACTAAGACAAGGGAAAGCCGGAAGGGAAATTATTTAAGGCAAAAAAGTAAAGGATACTTACATCCAATTGTTTCAGCAGAATATACATAAATAGCATACAGACAAAAGCTTTATATTTCGATCCGAATCAGATCTTTATCAAGTCGGAAGGCATGGATAACGAACTCGTGTACGAAGACAAAACCATGAGGCTATAGTCTCTTCACCATATCCACCGACTTAACAAAGATCCCATGGAAATCGAAATGTAGTGTTTCATCTGTGTTAAATGGGTTGAAAGAAAAGAAAGAGAGATAGATAGATAGATAGATAAATAAATAGATATTTACTCAACTGATATTTCAGTACAATTATCCCTTAGACTTGCACCAAAACTTCTAATAACGAAGTATTTGGAAGCAATGGATGATACTTAATTTATTATTACGCATTATATTTACTAAAATAAAATATAATATAAATTATATTCTCTTTACTTAAAAAAAAAAAACATTTGAAAGTTAGGAGAAAACGTGAGGTCATGGAAATGTACTATATTAAACCTACCATTAATAGTTCGTTTCTTAATTTGGAAGTACGTATAAATATTATGATCATTAGGAAAAGTTATAATTAACGAAAGGCTACGGCCAATTTCATAAGTAAGTACCTAGAAAACTGCAACAGCAATTTTAAAATTATTATAGAACAAAATATGAAGCAGCACTATCATTAATTTTCTTAAAATCAATCCATCTGAAGCATTAACCTACTGTTCTATATTCCTTTAACTTCGAAAAGTTATTAATTTGTTTCCATATACATCCTCTTTCAAATATCTCCTCAGCAGCGAATCAGAAGCAGAAATATGCATGAGTACTAGAAGGCTCTTGCATATCGCCTTTGCATGAAATGACGCAATTACCTGTTGTTCTTTCGTAACAGCCGCATGGTGTCACGAACTAAATCTTAGTGTATGTTTACTTTTCGTGCTAAAATTATTGAACTGAACTCGGTTATTTTTTTACTCCAGGTATTTAAAACAGTTCTCGATAGAAAATTTGTAGCACTCGCTGTTAATGTTGACTGGATTCAGTATCATCAGTTTCAAAGAAATATGCCTTTGTTCAGTGATGTTATTCTACACCACGGAGATGCGATAGTTTAAGGTCACAAAAGAATGTCGTTGTAAAGCGAAATTTTAAGATTTCATTTAATACTTACCATTTTCATAAATTTTGTTTTCTAATTTTCTTTAGGGTTACAGTAAAACTAAACGAATCAGCTACTTTTGACTCACCCTATACAATTTCTTGCATATTCTTAAAACAGCATAAATAATGTTATCATCATATTCGTTCATTTTCTATTCACTGCTGCATGCAGACCTCCTCCTTTCTGTTTCCACAAATCTCCATCAATAACGTCCTCACTCATAAACTTTGGTAAACTTTATTTTTATATGGGCCAGTTTAGTAACTTTGGACTGCGGCCCGTCACGATTTGCCTTTAGCTGTTAAGTGTTAAAATCCACACCCATGCCCCTGCCGGGACTCGAACCCGGGACCGTTGAGTCGATAGCCTACCGCCGCAGACCGCTCGACCACCACGTCCTCACTCATGTAGCTCCTAACAAACATTTGATTTCATCCACCCATCCTACATTTGGTCGTCTTCTACGTCGTTTATTTTCTCTTAGAATGCAATACACAATACTTGTCGTACATCTACTAACTGTTCGTCTGACTGTGTTACCGGTCTACCTCCTCTTCAGCTGTTTCGCAGTCTTGTTCACATATTTTTTTTGTGCTCGAATCCCTTCATTTGTCGTCCTGTTCTTTTTTGTTATTCTCAACATGCATCTCGCCATTGCTTTCTGTAAAACTCTTATTTTTTTTTATTTTTTTTTTTTTGAGTCTTTTCACATTCAATGTACAGGTTCCACAGGTATACATCATCATAGATTAGACAGGCTGATTATTCACTTTACAGTTGAAATTCATTGGTAAATTCCTTTTTAAAATAAAATAAAATTTTTCGAACAAGCTCTACGGCATATTACGTGAAGCATGAGCCATAGATGTCTAAAACTATAAATAAACACAAATTCAACATCCAAATAATAACATACGACCTCCTATATGGAAAAAGAGAAACTATTTTCATCCCTGTTAGTCCTTCGTTTAAATTTCCTGTCACTACAGACTGAAAGAAATTTCCTCTCATCTACAGAAAATGAAAGAAAGTAATCCTCGGCTAATTTTTAGAGTATGGTTCTTGTTAATGATTAACATTAGAATGTATTGTCTAGAAATGAAACTCAATGTGGAACTCTAATTCATCGAAAGTGTTCCTGAATCTATTTTCTTCACTTCTGCTGGTTAGGTTCGCTAGGTTTAACAGAAATTGTAAGGTGATCACCAATTGTTCCACGTCTTCATAAACTGAGTCACTTCATTTCTATTTATTTTGCTCATGTATTATTGCTACTTCTATCTCCAAACAAATCCACATCCACGTGATCTAGAAGACTAGAGAGGTCATTTCCTCTTAAAATTTCTTGGACTCACAAAAATAACAATCCGTACTCAGCTGAATTTCCGATCTCTTCCCCTCTACAATTTGTGGCGGGTAGCAGTGGCCACTAATTTGGTATAAGCATTGAAAACCCTTTCCACTCCTGCTTACCCGGAAGCCGTACACATTTGAGCTGAAGTTTTTCGTGACTTCCTTTAGTTAAATCAGACGAATCTCAGGATGCAACTAAGAACTTTAAGATAGAACAAGGGTTGCTGCTTGCTTTCTTTTACACAGATCACCAAAGCGAAAACAATCACTTTAAAATTAAAGGTGATGGCTAGTGTTGCCAGATGACCTGCTTTTACGGAACGGTACATTTGTTTATTAAGGAATTCACAGTTTCGAAAAATGTTTTGGTTTGCTCTTCATTTAGTGCAAAAATATTATCAAATTGAGTTTAAAATGTAAATATGAAATATAAATATGGTTGACAATATGACGTTTCCTTAACACCTGTCCGCTCTGTCTATTTTCTCTCCTACCAGTTGAAAACGCTCTTGCAAAACGTACTGCTTTTCTATTGTGTTTGTGATGTTATTGTACAGCTGTCTCAAGAATCTACAACGTAAGTATCCTTTTTTCTACCTGTTTTACCATTTTATATAATGTATATAAATATTTCTATTATATAAATAACTAATTCCATGGCTTAGGAACTCGCAAGTTTATACCTGCAGTAACAAACTTTTATAATTGGATTCTATCCTGGGCCACATCAAGCCAGGTTTCATCTTGAACAACTACTTCTTGAAGATCTCTGCTAATATCGTAACTATGTCGCAATCTTCCCAACTGTCTCTTACTCTCCGGATTTCCAACCTAAATAGAATGTAATCTTAGTTGCCCCCCATCTGAGCTACATGGTCTGACCATCTTAGCCTCCGTGATATAAATATTCTTATAATGTCGGCTGAATCATACAGTTTGTGGAGTTATTCATTATGCAGTCTCCTCCATTCTCCGGTTATGTCATCCCGTTTCGGACGGCAATCTTTCTCAAAACCTTATTTACAATCACACGTAATTTATGTTCAACTGCTAGAGTCGTTCGTACTCCAAGTTGTATATTTTTTTTTTAATTTCAGCTTTATTGATATTAATCCCGAGGTTAGGAGTTTCTGGACTGAACAGAAACATGCGTTGCCCGATGGTAAGCGACTTTTTATGTCTTCCATGACCTGGCTTTTGCTAGTTATATATGCTACCAAATATTTAAATTTATTTACTTTCTATATGTTCTCATTCTCAATTCTTATATATTTCCTTCATTCTCTATGTTTCGGCTTGTTATCATGTATTTTGTTTTCTCTACGTTCACCTGTAGAATTATCTCATCGCAAGCTTCTACTAAGACATCGAGGTTACTTTGTAGTGCATCTATATCATTTCCTACTAAATCTAGATCATATGCCTAAGCAGTAGGGGTTAAAAGGCATCACCCTCTTTCAATCCGTTGCGAATTTCGAAACTATCTGATATATTAATACCTCCCAGCAATCTGCTTATGGGGTCGTTGAGACATATCCTTACTAGCTGAACACTTATTTGTAATTCCAAATTGTACCAGGATTTGTATAGTTTCCCCTTTTGATAGAGTCACCTGTTTTATTAAAATCTATGAAAAACTGGTGAACCGTCCCATTGTATTTCTGCTTCTCTAATATTTGTCTCGAGACAAAAATCTCATCCAACGTAGATCTATTTTTTCTAAATCAACATTGCTTATATAAAATTATTTCATATGCGTATACGCTTAGGCGTGTTAGTAGGATACCACTGAACACTTTGCAGTACGTTGGGAGTAATGAGATTCCGCGGTAACTATTACGATCAGATTTATAGCTATTTTGTAAATCTGAACTATTACTCAGGTTTTCCATTCCTTTGAAAGCGCCTCCTTTCTCCATATAACAATTATCAATTTATGTAAATCCCTAACTAGTACTGTTCCTCCCGCTTTAATTAGTTCAATTGTGATGTTGTCAATCCCTGGAGGTTTGATTTTGTTTTATCGAATTTCAACCTCAATCTCGCTAGGTTCGGGAATCGACGGTTCTGCGGTTTGTTCTCCATTACATTAAGAAGCTTGTGGAAATAGCATTTCCATACATCGAGAATTTTTGTCGGAGCCACCTGAAAATCTCCACGTTCATTTCTAATCATCCATAGTCTTGGCTGGTAACCTTTTCTTAACAAGTTTACCCATTTGTATAGATCTCGTATGTAATTTGTCTCACCGTTTTCCTCTATCTCCTAATTTTTCTGCTTCAGATATTTTTGCTTTATGCTTTTTAAATCCGCGTGTGGCGTTACATTTCCGCGTTACTGTAGTGGTATGCATTTCCTTCGGTGTTATTGTTTCGCCATCGTTGCCTTGCTTGTTTTCGTTCTTATGAAGCTTGATGCATTCTTCATCAAACTAAGGCTTGTTTTTCTGCCGTTTCTTCTCACCTACACATTCTTTTGGTGGTCTCTTTACAGTGTCACGAATTTCCTCCTACATCTTACTTACATCAATTTCATTACTATTACTAATGCCATCTCCATTATTACTCAGGTCAGGTAAAATGTCGAACATATTTGAGACTTCTATATGGTAATTGTCTTTACGCAAGGATTATCTAATAGTTTTACTTCAAAATTCCGTTGTTTTGAACCTTTGCTCTCCATGTTCGCGATGCATAACTTTTCCCTGGCTTTTGTGATCACTAACTGATGGTCTGTGTCACCTTTCGATCCTCTGTATGCTCTAACGTCCATTATGTTGGTATGTCTTCGTATGATCGATCTGGTTGTTTGTTTTGCCACACGGAGATGTCCATATATATTTGTGTATATCTTTATGTCAAAGTACATGGTCTTTACTATTAGATCTTTCGATATCGCGAAGGTTATCAGTCTTTCTCCATTGCTGTTGCTCTTTTCGTGAAGCCTTGAGCTGCCTATAGTAGTTCTAAAACTTTCTTCCCTGCCTATCTTTGTGTTGAAATCTCTCAGCACAATTCTCACATAATACCTCAGTAATCGGTCAAAGAGCCTGTCTAGCTCATCGGGAACGTAACTTATTAATTATTATCAGCTTTTTCTGTCGAAGCATGGACATTTATTAAAACCATGTTATACCATCGAGTGCGCATCATAATGTAGGATAGTCTTTCGTTCACAAACTCCATTCTGGACTGATGAAATGATAGTATTCATTAGGAATCCTGTTCCAAACTCGTGTGATTGAGTTCTCCCGTATTAGGAAGTGTATTTGCCCTGTCGAATGATATGTTCGGCCTCCCATCGGACTTTCTGCATCGCTAGTATGTCCAATCTGTACTTCCCAGTCTCACGTACTACTGTCTGAAGAACGCCCCTTTGGTATAAGTTTGTACATTCTACGTTCCTATCCTAATGTCGTTCTAAATCCTGTTCTTAGAGCGTGATCTTCTCGAGCGTCTTCAGGGTGAGCCAGATATCTTACCCGGTGATGAATCATGAATTTTTGAGTACCACCCTGAGTAACAGTAGCCGATTCTCCAAGTTTCAGAAAAGATTGATGGCCAAATTTTCACGGGCCATTATCGCAACGCAACTAACAAACCCATCTCTCGAAAAACGTGTAGTCAAAGTATGATGGTGAAATTTGCACTGCGTGTCCGGAAGTGATTCAGCCTCTTCCACTCCGAATAGGGCCGGTTGCCGGTCCGGCAGTTGCTAGTTCGGGCCCAGTGTTGCCAGTATCACTACTGTTCTAGTGCACCTTACCTTGAGAATGTAATTATCTCCGTCTTGGAAATCTATCCAGTTCTAGGATTGAGTCTTCGCGTTTCTCCTATTTATTGTTTTAAGATGGATTCTTTGTGAGACTTTTGCTGCGAAAAGATCAGTAAATATGTCAGATGATCAGGTATCCCCCTTGCAACGTTGGGAAGAGTTGAAAAATGAAAGAATATGTGCTAGTTACTCGTCTTTATTAATCATTTCAAATCAGGAATCCAGAATATGATCAAAAGTTAAGACAAACTCTACGATATCTAATAGGGATGTGGTGGACGATAGAAACTTGACTTCAATTTAATATCTTCAAATTATTTAAGGTTTTATTATAGAAAATAAACTGTGTTCTATTGCAACTAAATCAATTCGCTGCAACCTAAGTATCACAATTTCTTTACACAGTAGAGATGAAAGTACACCGTGATACGTTAGGAATTCCGATGGATCCAGACTCTGAATTTGATTTTCCACGCGTATGCACATTGTCTATTTAGCGATCCGAAAACTTTGAGAATACCTACTACAAATAATAATAAAATAACCTAACACAATGAAATAAATTTTAATTAAATGTTTCTCCTCCCTTTCAGCCACTAAATTTTCTCATCCTAGTATTTAATACTTTTCTCAATATATTTTTTTTTTAATTTTCAACACTATATATTTACACTTTCCGACCGGCCCATGAATCCTCTTAAAAATTACCAATAATCAAAGGTTTCATAGGGTTTCCCTCAGTTTCAGCAGGCGAATACCGGGATGGTATCTTAAGAAAAGCCCAGGCTGAAACCTTGCCCGCCCTCTACCTAACCCATCGCGACCTAAGCGAAAGGTGCCAAAAGGCATTAAATAAAAATCAAATTCAAAACTAGTAATCAATAATTTACTTTCTTCCATTTTCACACAGATGCTTGCAATAATATAAGCTAATAATTTCACATATATAATGTAAAAAGCAATTGTTATTGCAATAATGAAGACTGAAATTCACAATTAACGTTTCTAGGAAAAATTAGATTTGAAGTAATTGTTTATATACATACATTCATTATTTGATAATTTAAAAACGACTACTTTTGACAAAATCTAATATAAAATATGCAAAATTTTGAAGTTCAGTCAATATGGAAGTAAGTTACAGAAAATAAATTTATATTTATTTTAATGTAATTCGTACATCTAATGCATAAATAACTTGGATGTCTGCAATCCAAATTTAGATAAAAATGTTCAGAAGATTTAGTTCTATATTATTAGTCAACTTCGGAATTAATCTTCCAATATTAATTATTTAATTAACATATTTTAAAAATGTAGTAAATATAATGGCAGATCCTATAAGATAATTAAATAGTTCTGTTCTATCTTTCTGCCTTAGACTAGGAGTTTCTTTCTACGAATTCTGGTTGTTAGTTTCTTTACTTCACAACATTTCGAATAAGCTTCTTCATTATGCAAATACAGTATTATTTATTATTTTATCCGTTTCTATTTCTTAAGTTTACTATATACACAAATATTACTTCATTCTACCTTCCGAGTACTACTTTCATTTGTAATTCTCGAAGCAGTTTGAATTATTCATTCTCTTTCAGACTCAATTTTGGAAATATTGTTTACTAATATATGTAGTTTCTTTGTTTTGGTTAAATTAATTGAATAGCTGCTTTTAAAAGCTGTGGGGAACAAGCTCTACGAAATAGAGTGTCAGATGATAGATTTTCTCAACATTTCCTTCATCTAGTCTCCTTAATCTCATCAGTTTTCCTCTTGGTTTTAGTTTACGTATCCTTTGATTCCACTTTGTCATCATTCAGATAAAACTGACCACTGGATTCCCCAATTTCCACCTTCGTAGATAACAGTGTACAAAATCTTAAACACATTATGGCTGGACTTTCAATACATCCACAAATCATTCAATAACTGATAATGTTTGAGGTTAGGCTATATTAGAGTACTTCTTACGTTAGTTAGATGCCAATTAGTCACTTGAATCATTTTAAATTTTGCTGGTTAGATAAGGTCAGATCTTTTCGATATCCGGGAAGACAATTCATGGTTTTTATCACATTTAAGAGATGTGAATTTATTTTTTTGTATTGCTTGTTTACTTCAACATGTATTTTTCTTCTACCTTGGAACAACAATTACTCATTTGCACTTAAAATATTTTAAATATTCTGGGGATATTTTTTAACTTCTTATCACTATCTTGACCCCTAAAGAAATTTTCCATATAGAGGACTCTGGATGATGTAGACTATATTAAATATATGGAAAATTACGTTCTATATCTTGGGAAAATCTGCAGGGAGATCTCAGTGGACTCATTTTAAATTATAGTTAATACATTTAAATTATAATTGTGTATTTTTAACAGATAGAATGCTAGTTTCACCTTCCAAATTCAAAGCCCCGTGACGCAATAGCGAAGCAAAACTTTTAGCACTGATATCTCAATTAATACTATTGCTCTAATGCAGCTTTTACCAAACCGCACGTCCTCATAAGCTATCTAGATGTGACGCAACTAGTCTCAGAAATTCATGTTTTCATTGTCTCTTGAGGTTCCAGCTAATGAAAAAGGGAACTAATTCACATTAACAGCCACGAGAAGATCTATCTCATACATTTTATCGATTCATATTTACGGTAAAGTTTGGTACTCTGGTACAATTTCATATTTGAATTAAGTAAGGTAAAGGCACCAGTTCTCCTCACTGCTCCTGTGGTCGTCATGTTTGACTAAACATGTAAAAATAAAAAAATAAATAAAAACTTTCATCGTTTGGTGACAAAAAGAGAGTAAGTTAGCCGTCATAATCTGGTACGTAACAGACACCATTAATATGCTTATTGGGTCACTTCATTTAGTAGAAATGTCTTGTGTTTACGCGGCAAGTTCGTGTTTCCTGCTATTTGCAAGGCTTTGTAACTAAAAAATGTTAAGCAAGTGGACATTAAAAAATAAGCATTGCAGTTTTACGTATAAGTATCTGATGCATTGCAGTTTTACATGTGTATAAAATGCCTCTCTAATGATCAAATTAATTATCAGATTATAAGATTGCGTGCCTTGATTGCCACTTTCTCTGCATTGGAGGTTGACGACTACTGTTGCAAATCATACATACTGCACCAATGCTCGTCACGGATGACGATTGCAGGTGAAAAATTGCTACTTAAAATTTTTATTTTAGAAAGTGATAATTTAAATTTAATATGGTGTTAAAATTATAAAAAATCATGGTTACAGCCTCACTCTTTGGAGTAGCCTTCAGTAAAATTCAAAATTAAAATTTCTACATATTCCACAGGCAGTCAACTCAGGTTTTTTAGAAGAATTTCTGAGAACCTTCTAGCAAGCCCTCTGTACCTCTCTCCTTTCAATCACGCTTTATATTGCTAGGATAAGATCCAGTGAAGATGAAAAAGGAGGATATCGCAATATTTCCCAAATGAATATTTGTTGTACTACTGGTGCATTGGTGTGACGATTATACGGTAAAGCAAAATTTAGGGTGACGACTACTGGAGTAAAATTAGGATTGTAAAGAAACTAGTTCTATCACTATAATGCGAATTACCAAATAGATGTATGCTATTACATTATAGCACGAGACCTGAAGTTGCTAATGAAGTGGAAAAAGTAGAGTTGTTTCTTACACATAGATCTATAGAAAGCACTTTCTGCAAAATCCACCTTAACATGCCGAGAACTGGTGTCTTTACCTTATTATCTAGTTTTAATAGGTTTTATTTTTTTGTTGTTTCAATTTATTCCTAAACGCCCTGAATGCTAAGGTTTTTTAAAATCAAAGACTGTTTATCTATAAAAGGTAAATTAGTCATAATGGAAGGTGTAATCTGTAACAACTAAAATGAAAACATGCATAAAATCTATTCAAATTAATGGTGCAGTAAAACACTTATCCATAAAGGATGGGTCTTAAAAACATATAGCACTGCAATGCTTCTACATATACAGATCAATTGTTCTTATTCATTAATTATCGATATTTTTTTTTTACAAATTGTTGGTTAATATTTAGGCTAATTTATCGAATACGTTCTTGAAAATCAACCGCAGTTGATTTGATGTAAAATAAGAAATATTGTTAATTTAATAAATGAGTTCCAGAAATTCCTAAATAAACTCATTGAATTTTCAAAATAGCTATGCATTTGGATGAGTTATTGTAAATCCTGTACGCAGGCTGTAAAGCTCAACATGTGTGATCAGATATTCTACTTGTTCAAACTGCTACAGGTGTGAGGGACACACATATCTTGCTCAAAATTTTTCTGCTAATTAATTACACACTTATATTGGAAAGAGTAATCGTTATGTTCTTATTTAATATTCTGATCTAAGTTTTAGCTTAATTTACGTTGATTTTAATTAGATAAGCATGGACATATCTTCGCAAATAACTATCTCAGTACAATAACAATCATTTGTTAATAATGAGTATGAATGTCAATATTTTATAGACTAAAGACATCTTAAAAAAAAATATTAAGCAACACATTTGTACACATTCGTTCATCTTCAAATAACTTCAGTTATCGTGTAAGAGATACTTGTAGTTAGATTAAGAATATACTCACTGTTATGACGAGATCGAATCCAATTTTGATGATTAATCAGATGTTTTCAGAGCTTCATCCACACTTCCTATCGAAAAAGACAACTCTGCTCCCCATTTAGATAATAAAAGGTTGTTGGGTCACGTTTCATACTTAATTGAGTACTTTTTATTAAAAGACGTGTGCAAGAATGACCACCTATAAATAGGTGGAACTGTGTAAAAATAGCGCATGTTAGAATGGATCTCTTGACGTTACTGAGATATATCTCATTGAAGTTGTTACAGAGGCAGGACTTCAATTGCCCTGAATGTCTTCCAAAAAAAAACCACTGATTTCTCTTAAATAGTGAAAGAGCTATAATGGTATTCCGTCATATAAGACAGTTCTGCTTTTTCAATGTTGAGAGTTCTTTTCTAATGTTGAATTTCGCTAGCATATGTTCAAAGGATCATTCAGAATTAAGCTGGTAAAAAATAAAATGAGAGTTCTCCACCTTGCTTAAACGTTTAATAATCCTTGTAATGGCTATTATTTCCGTTCGAAGAATATGAGCCAGCTCTGCTTTACCACCTGTCAATCATAAATGTAAAATAAGATAGGCGGGGACTGTAAAGTATAGCAGTTTGACTTCTAGTGTTAATAATTCGCTCTAAGCAAAAGCAAGTTAAGTTAAAAAATAGTAAAAAAAAAATAATATCCAAACGCTACAAAGTGAAAGCGAATGCAATTAAAATTAATGTTATATCCATAGCTGACACGGTAGCTCGTCTGACTGCGAATTGGGCGGCCCGGGTTCAAATCCTGGCCAGGACGCTGGGGAATTTTCTCGCAGTGTTCCCTTGCCTTGCGCTCTGAGGTGAACTCAGCCTCCTATCAAATTGGGTACCAGAGTGTCCTTGGTATACCTGAACACCTTGGAAATAAAGACTGTCGAGCGTGGGACTGACCACCCTATTCCATTTCGTACCGTAGGTCGAGAATATGGGTGAAGCACAGGGGTGGAATGGAGGGTATACGCGGGTACACGCCGTGTACCCACCTAATAGTATAAATCACAGCGTGTACCCACCTCAGTGCATAAATATAAAGGAACGTGTTCCCAAATCCAGATTTTTATTGAGCAGCGTGTACCCCCCAAAAATCTTACCATTCCAGCCCTGGTGAAGCACTACCTCCACATTCCCCATGCGCCGTTCACTGTGCGTGCGTTGTAAACAGCAAGATAGCTAAGGGTTTTGTTGTCGATGAAAAGCGTGAATTTACAACTTAATAAGATGTAGGAAGATATTTTCAAAGCGGAAACTAGGTTAATGAGTTCCAATTCTATGATATCTTTCTGCATTCTTTTGGAAATAATTTTTGAAACATAAATGCAAGTGAACGCCACTGGGAAATGACCTATTGTGAGATAGATAGCGCCAATGTTTCACGAGAAGCATCACATTATAAACGAATACGTGCGTGTTCGTCTAAATGAGCAAGGTGTTCCAATGAAGTAAGGCGTTTGGATGGTTCTTAAAACTGTGTTGACGGACATGTTGAATTTGAATCTGACAGGTTTTGCTGTTAGCTTACTCGAGAAATAATAAACATCTAAAACGTCCAAAGAAAGAATTCTTCACTAACGATTAATGATCAAAATGTAGAAGAAATTAAATGTAATTTTCTTTGATAATATGCCTATTTAAATCGACTTTAACTTAGTGCACATTGAGGGTACATAACCTGAGTACTTAGGGGAGATTCAACTAATACGTAAGCATATTTTACACTTCCTCCCCACTTATGAACAACCCTCGTCTTCTTGTGCACGTAAGACTTGTAAAATTTCTTATCGTTATTTCGTCCAAATAACTGTTTAAGTCTTTAATTTTACACCAATGTTTTTAAGCAAATAGATATTAAATAATTAACAAATATCACTGAATTTTTCGGAAGCAGTCAAAGTTACATCACACTTTAAATAGTTTTATTAATTCTTAATTTAATAATTGTAAATTTTTTTTAGCAGATGCAAGCAATGAGTTAGGAATAATCTATACTTACTCCTGCAACATTCGCAGCGCACTGACTCGCGTGCATGTTTCCCTGTCTTACGTAAGCATTACTCTGACCTTTCTCCTCATTTTCAGCAAATATAAGCAAAGCTTGAACTCCTCTCCTCTTGAATGCTTAAGTAACACGTGAACGAACCCTTATTGGCTTGTTTCTCTGAGTAGAGAAAAATGATAGTAAACCAAGCACACTTTTTTATCCTTTGTCGAGGAATTCATGCGAGAGGAATCAGCATATAGCTCTCTGCTTAAGCAATGATCACGGAGACCCAAGCAACACATCGTGTTACTGGTACTTAATTGCATCTGGTTCTGTTCTTTTATCTTTCTTACCAGACCTCTATTGGCATACTAATCCTCTCCGTGTTATGATATTTACCACGGCTATGGTATCATCATTATCTCCCATTTATGAACCGTTGGAGAGGAAGGCAACTCTTTCAACAGTAAATGTTCAGTCTTGCAGTAGTTGTTTCGACTGTATATTGTTCAGTCATGTGGGCAATATAACTACTAGACGTGCTTCGACTGACTTAACGGAACCAGATAGACAGAGAAATAAATAAAAAGAAATTCAGACCGCCCACACAGAGAGAAAGAGTGGGGCAGAGAGAGAGAGAGAGAGAAAGAAAGAAAGAAAAAAGAAAATAAATAGAAATAGATAGATAGATAGATAGATAGATAGATAGATAGATAGATAGATAGATAGATAGATAGATAGATAGATAGATAGATAGATAGATAGATAGATAGATAGATAGATAGATAGATAGATAGATAGATAGATAGATAGATAGATAGATAGATAGATAGATAGATAGATAGATAGATAGATAGATAGATAGATAGATAGATAGATAGATAGATAGATAGATAGATAGATAGTAAATTATGTAACAAGGAAGATACATGAATTTTACCATGAAAACACAAAGCTATTATGAAACAGAGTTTGGTGTGACAAAATCACAACATCACTCACTACGAGTCTAAGGACTTTTACTTAGTCTGTCTGTCATAAATATATTAGGAACATTAAAACCGCTTGGGATCAAGAAAAGGTATCAAGAAACCTTACATTTTTGAGTGAATAATTTAAGACAATTTGATGTTGTTGCGACGACAGTCAATTTGGAATGAGATTTATGGTAAAGCGGATAGCTCGGCCTTAGCCAATAGGAAGATTTTGGACCTGTTTAAACTCTTGCAAGTTTCAATAATGTTTGATCATCGTAGTATAAAACACTTCAACTAAATCTTGGGAATATAGGACAGGATACGCACTACACATTGTACAAATATTTACTGCCGTGAAAATTGTGCGAGAGCAAATTCAACTAATTCCTAAACGTAAATAAACACTCACGGATACAGAGGGCAACACTTTTTAAAGATAGATTTCAGGTATTACCATTAATAATCTACACTTTAAAGCTTGTCAATATTAAATGGAACACCTTCCTGCTACTAGATTGAAGAGAATTAGAATTAATAGATTTCGCACATGTTGCCTAGTCAAGGTCATGGATGGAAAAGTCTTCCCGATACAATTAAAATTTACTTAACTGACTGGCAAAATGACCAAACATCTTCGTAAATAAAAGTCATTGTTCCTAAAATAAACCCTGATCCTCATCCCTCAGGAATGATCGTGTGGTGATAGTATTCCACCAACACATCATATGGCTTCATTTGTGTGGAAAAATATGTTAAAACCAGAACTAAATGATGAACTAGAAAGAATAATAAAATCAATAAATACAAGTCTCTTTCAACATTAAAGCAAAAGTGATTTATAAAAGGCTACGAAACAACGTTTCAGAACACTTTTCGGTTGATAATTGCCCTTTTGGCAGTCTTGAGTTCACTAGAAAGAGGCTTTGATTTGTAAAATATTGTGTTGAGAAATAGCACTGATAAGGCTAAGTATTTTGTGTATATGAAGAAGATAAAATATCTTATATTTATTTGTGATAAATGTTTCTTCTCACACAGACATTTGTCAAATAGTTTATCAGAATATATATAATGATGTTGTCTTCTATGGTACTGCATAAAAGGAGGTTGGAGATAAAATATAATGTGACGTCGGAATATGACAAAAGATATATTAAAATATGACACTATCGTACGTATAAATAATTAGAAATAATTCAATATATGTGTCAGTTATATGTATATGTATTCTTGCATTCTATGTTTGAATCGATATAGTAAAAGTAAAATAAAAATAAAATATGATCTAGTGTCATTAGGGCACACGTAGTATTGTTGTATTGATATTAATATAGCATCACCGAGTATAAACAAAGTTACATGAATTGTTCTGGATTGACTTTCGTATCACCCTCAGTTCTTGGAACTGTAAACGAACATTAGGATTTACATTATTACCCACTCACTTGCATAGCATAAGGTCATATGCAGGTGAGATGTTAAGAAATAACAAGGTTGAGATCCTTAACATACTAGAAGCAAAGACATGGATGGAATTAAGTACTACAGTACATATATCGTGTATTCTATTGTATATTGTATTTTTGTCACATGAATTTTCGACTTTGCTACTTATTATGTCCAAACAAGTGTACTTTTAGTATGACAACAGACAAAATACGTGGTTATTTGGTGTACATTGATGGTATTCTTAATTTTACTTTATGTTCTTTCATAAATGTAATTGGTTTTTCCTCAAGTGCACTAGTAGTACGTATCCTACCTGTCTTATCTTCTGCTGGAATGTCCAATGATACGCTTCTGCGAACGTAAGCTTCCTTCAACTTGAATATTTATCATTGATTGCTCACTTTCATTATCATCGTTACATTATATTTTATCATTATCACTTTGGAATTGAATCATAGGAAGGGTCACTCTCAGTTACATCTCATATTCTTTCATTTATATATTTTATAAACTTTTCTTTAAAAGGATAATAATATTTGTCTATTTTATTGTTGATGTTCGTTATTAAAGCATTTCCTCAAGTTGGATAAAGACTTCCCATCTGCAGGAAAGCTTTTAGTAAAGCTTTCTTATTTTTAACTGAGAACTCCGAAGACTAATCTCATAGCGTTGCGAATTGTTTTAAATAATTTTTCTAGTAGTGTGTTGTTATGTCATTATTTAAATACATTGATAATTCAATTGACTTTGAACATTTTCTTCGGGTTAAGTTGGTAATGAATCTTCTTCAAAGTAGACAATTGTCAGAGAGTAGTACTCTGTATCGGTGCACTGGCAATCATTGTATGTTTACTCAATACATCTTGTAAATCTTCGCTTCTATATCATTATTTATTTGAAGTAATATCTCTCGATACTCTAGGTGCTTTTGACATTTAAAAATTTCATAATTTACACTGTACCATATATTATGTTTTCTCCTCTGCAGTCCAAGTACTCTTTTTTGTGTTTTCATTTTTAACAGTGGTGCCGTCGTAGTGCCATGAACGAATATAATTTGGGGTATTAATACTATAGGCGATGTTTCGATGACAATATTGTTAAAACAATATTTTTATACTAAATTTCAAGACATGTCAAACTGTTTGTTACTGAATATTTCCCAATTCTTTTTGTAATGAGGACAGTCAGAAAGCAAGTGATGAAAATCTTGTTTCACAGTCACGTAAACAGAAATTAGATAAGTAGTTGAAAAACTCTTAAGTGTAACTGCGGAAACTATTTTTTCTATTCTTATCACAAAAGAAGTCACAATCCATTGTTAATTTATACTCTAAAACAATTCATGTTCCACAGTACGTAACTTCCGTATAAGGGAAGAAGTAAATGATAATTATATAATATTTCCTGAGTAAAATTCGCTTAGAAAAGCTTAATAACAGAGCAATTCAAGAGTATCTAATGGTGTAACCCACAGAACAATTCAAGGCAACAATGAGCAAAGATGCACGCAACAGTTATGATGATGATTTTCAGGCGAGTAGTGTCTTGTTATGTGTCTAGTAGTAGTAGTAGTAGTAGTAGTAGTAGTAGTAGTAGTAGTAGTAGTAGTAGTAGTAGTAGTAGTAGTAGAAGTACATTTATTTCTCATGTGTCATTCAACGCCCGGTGTAATGTGAATTAACACATTCTAGTAACAGTATAATCTGCAAAATTGTTAATTTTCTTCCTATCCTTTGCAGTTTATCATTAATAATTAATAATGTGATGACATTTAAATTTTCATATCAATCGCGATTCCGATTTGATCTTTTGATATTTTATGCCGTTTTAGTAACAGGAATCGCTTTCTTACCGTTTAATTTAGTATCAACTTGCACAAACAGAGAACAGATTTCCATACTTTAGCAGATACTTCTTAAATTGTGTTTGACCTAGAATGTCATTATTATATTTGTACTTACTTTTGAGTCCCTCGATGTAACGTATTATATTTATGCAATGTAAAAATGCCTGAGCCACGGTTGCCTAAAGACCATAATTAAGAGAGCTTAATATGAGCATGAGATCAGATAAATGTTTCACGTCCATTATATTTCTAATACACATTAATATTATATTCATTTAACTGAAGCCAACTCTCACAAATTTCTGCTGTACTCAAGGGTAATGCACATAATTTTGTCAGTTGCCTGAGAACTTCTCTACCGTACTACTGTTTGTAAATAACTAAATCCAAACACTTTTCATCAGAATCCGATTTGAATCATTTGTCTAAGAACTTAACTTCTCTTTCTACGTATCTCACATTGGCAGATAATTACCATATGTCTGAGTTCAACACAGATAGGCCTATTTCATCCATTGCGATCAAGAAAGGAGTTCTATGCTGCGATAGCGATCACCAGGCTAAGGTTACGGTTTATTTTTGTTGAAAATATTTTGATACCCAAAGTGAGGATGGAGAACTACAGATTTTAATTGTCAGTGTTCAATGGGACGCGTGGTTAGGCTATATTTAAATTCAGATCAAAAGTTATTCTTACAGGAACACCGTTCCGGTTGTATATTTCTTACCGCAATGATGTTCCGGTCCGTTCCGGTTCACTTTTAACACTGGCTAGTGGTCTGCACGGGCCGGGCCGGGTTGGTGCGGGCCTGGGTTTGCAGGACTCTAATTACAACAAACAAGGTAGGTACAAGGGTATAAAAGCGTTACATGAGAATAAAAATGTTATCACCAAGGAGCCAGAAATTGCAGATATATTTAAGGATTATTTTCGGCAATTTTCACCCTAATTAATAAAATCTATGATATTGAGACAGATGAATTAAATATTCCCAACTTAATATATATTCCGGTAATAACAGAGAATGATGTAAAACGGCAACACATAGATTGAAGGCTAGATTTAGCATAGAAATCAGATAATGTACCAAATTATATAATTAAAGGTTGTAGTTCTTACTTAGTCTCCTTATTAGCGAACATTTTTAACAAATCATTACAGTATGATTTACATCCTAGTCAGTGAAAAAAGGCTTTAATTGCACCAGTTCATAAGGGAGGTGATACTTCTGTTAGAGAAAATTATAGACCTATGTCAATATTGAACGGTTTTGCTAGACTGTTTGAAATGCTGTTTACTGAACATCTTCAATTTAATTTCAAGCAAACCCTTCATGAAAATCAAGATGGATTTTTACCTGTAAAATCAACTGTCACTAATTTATGTCAAAGCACCCAGTTTATACAAGGGTGTGTAGCTAATAGAGCACAATGAGACGTCATATATTTTGATTTGGCAAAAGCTTTTGATGCAGTGAACAACTCCCTTTTATTACATAAGCTTAACAAAGTAGGTTTATCTCCACGTTATACAAAATAGTTTAACAGCTATTTAAAAAACCGATCCTTTCAGGTTAAGATAAACAGCACGTTATCTTCAAGTGCAGAAATTGGTAACGGTATTCCGCAAGGTTCTCCTTTAGGGCACCTGTTTTTTCTTTCTAGTTTCGTTACTAATTAATATTTTTGTGACTAATTAATATTTTTGTGACTAATTAATATTTTTATAATCCAAGAAGAAAAATATTATTTGTCAAAAACTGTCAAATAAAGACATACGAAAATGTTTTTTGAGAATGAGTGTACCTTATGACTTAAAATTTCCACTTCAATAATACTAGATTTTACCAGCTTATCACTTAACCTACATGATACATGACCACATTATGTTCAACGTTATGCTCCCAGTCTATCATATTAATGTGTTCGTGACGAACACGACACACTTGAAGACTTTGAGGTTAGTTCGCTACCCTTAATTTCCTATTTGCATAGTCCTCTAACCATATCGTTTGCTCCTCACTCTCACTTTGGTTCTTCAGTTGATTGCCTGGAAGCTCGACACTCAGCTCAGGCGCACGTTCCAGTTTTTTTGAATTCACTGGAACTTACGAAGTTTGGTCTGGATTTGAACCACTGACTCCGGCACCTTCGTTGTCTGTGTTCCATTTTCATTGTAATTGTTCTATCTTTCCATCTTCTCCAGTCTTTGTTCCTGAACTTCTTTTTATTCTGTCTGAATCGTCGTTGATCATGATTCCGACGTCCTGTTCTCATGTTGTCTCCACCTCTTCTTGGCTGTTCCTGTGCGGGAGCTGAACCACTAGCCTGTTGTTCGTTTGATTCTTCAGGTGAATCTTCCAACTGGACATCAACAATTAACCTGCTTAGCTCGGTTTTCCTAGAATCTACCATTCTGAGAATACAATCCGCTAGTAAAGGCTTTCCTGGCCTCGCTACTATCATGCATAAGCTCAGGGGTGGAATGACAATTTATTTCTTGGGTACACGCTGTTTTATAAATTTTCGGCCCACACTGTTCTGGGACACGCGATAACTTTAGAAAAAGGATAAATTCTTAACTAAAGATGAGTGGTTGCATAACAAACAGGGGCAAGAATTACATTAGAAAAAGTTTTCGTTATCACTGACAGAAAATGTCATTGCCCGGTTAAATAGCAATGATTGCGTATGTTGTCTCTACTCACACGGAAAGTCATCTTACAAGGTAACTACTTCAGCTGATCAGCCGATATTTACATGAAATATTTTTTCTCCACTAGGTTCTCACCTATAATGCACGAAAAAGACATCCATAGACTCAATCTTTTTGAATTTTTTTAGAAATATCGATTTGTGCCTATTTCTGCATGGTAAAGGATAATTTTGAAGACATTTGTCGTATTGAAACTGCGGGAATCTGGCCCAACCTTTGGGTAATAACAATAGGTTAGGTGAAGGGCTTCATCTGCCGGTGCCATGAGCATCATGGTCGTCAACTTGAAAGCCACCATCTTGGATTCAGCTCGAGAATTTCACATATGAAAGGAGTCATGTAACATCGTTTTAGGCTAGCTTGTTTCCAGAAATTCAAAGACATTTGTCACCTACGTTTATTGTTTAGGAGATAGGATTTTTAAAATTTGGGATTTATCGTCCTACAACATGTGCTAAATTTAGTGACAATTTTGGCGTAACAAACGACTGAACAAAACTGACACACCTGAAGGCCATAAATAAATTATAATTCACAAAACTGAGAAATGAGACAAAACAAGAGTAACAGAGCGCACCTATGTTCTTATTGCTCCACTGCCTCACTTAACACTGAAAACGTGAATACCAACGCGCAAAGCACAGGTCATCGCTGTTAAAGTATTCATTAAGGATTAACCGTCAATTGAAAAGTGGTTTCATACGCTCCTCTCGATTCCTTTGCTTTTAATTCATTAACTATGAAGAACAATGAACACCAATGCTTTAAATACACAAGCGTTAAATTACAGCAAAAAATTCTCTATCTGTTCAAAATACTATACTTCCATATAGAACATATTCTAACCCAATTTTATCCCCTGCTTTAGTGACCATGCACACTAAACTTAACAAACTAATTTCCAGTATTATACTACGTTGTCAGAATTATTGTGTTGCCGTATTCGCATGAACTTGCCACAAGTTTAAATCGTATACTCACATCTTGACGAAGATGGATGTCCCAATCTTTAGCTCCTCAATATTTTAGCAATCCCCCTATTGCAGACATTTTTGGACTCATCAAAAATACCGGTACTTCAGTTTCCGATCATTTTTCTGAGATGCGGACCTCGAGGTGACCACTTTTTTCACAAATTGTACTTAATGCCCCCATGCCGAATGTGAAAACAGAATTTCAATATGTCTAGCCGTTTACGAGATATACACGGTTCAATATTTGACCTTTGACCTCGAGGTCACCACTTTTTTCACAAATTGTACTTAATGCCCACTAACCACATGTGAAAGCAGAATTTCAATATGTCTAGACGTTTACGAGATATACACGGTTCAACATTTAACTTCAAGGTAACCACTTTTTTCGCAAACTGTACTTAATACCCCACATGCCGAATGTGAAAGCAGAATTTCAATATGTCTAGCCGTTTACGAGATATTTTTTACCTTTGTCTAGATTATAGAGTGTGGTATAGAAACTGACTTCAAATTTCTGTTATAATCTCTGCTATGTTAAATAGGGGTTTTAAAAAAAGTGCCCGTAGTCTTTTATAAATAAGGGATGCCCCGTAGCCTCTGTGTTGTGCTTGTAAACCCGTTGCCTATGTAATCTCTGCTATGTTTAATAGGGGGTCATAGCCTTTTATAAAATATGGGGGGTTAGGTAATTTCTGCTATGTTAAACAGGGGTAGAAAGGGTTAAATAGCGTAACTAACATATATTGCTGCTATGTTAAATAGGATTTGGACCATCGCTTCGTAGCCTTTTATGCAATCTCTGCTATGTTAAATAGGGGATAGATTATATATAATCTTGTGGGGTTTTTTTCATCATAATCTACCCAAAATCCAGAGTTTAATGATAATCCGACGAAAATTTGGCAATCAGGAACCAATAGGCTCCCCTATACCATGGCTTGTCGTAGTCTTTAGCAAATACACCACGGCTACTGGGGAAATAGTCTGCTATAACCACCTATTGAATATTCTGTAGGCCTTCAGGGTTCTACAATATAGCTCATAGTCTTTTATGTAATAGATTAAATTCTAATTAAATTCATAGCAACCCCAAGTGTATTTAAGGAGTTAGGTCGTAAAATAGCCCCGTACTATTTTATAATGTGAATTAGATTGAATGTTAAATAGGGGGGTGAAAAAAATATGATCATTGCCTTTTATGCCATGTTAATTAGGGGTTGGAAAAAGGTGCCGTAAAATATTCCTGTGTAATTTCTGATATGTTAAATGGGGTCATAGCCTTATGCACTATGTTGGGGTTTGGAGGGCGTAGCGTAGTGTAGTTTCTGCTATGCTAATTTGGGGGTGCCGTTGAAAAATAGGGGTTGAAAAAGGGGGTCATACTCTTTTACAAAAAATAATACAATTAAAAATAAGGGGCGTAAAAGAGAACAAAAAGTACTCAAAGCTAGTTCCAAAAAAAGTAACCACATTTGGTTCCAAAACTCATGACACCATGTATCGTATAGCCCTGGAAAATTGACTCCTGGCTATCAGGGAGCCCTGAGAAAAAGGGCATTTTTAGGGTAGTGTATGTCGATTGCCCCCATTCTACTGACATGCCTACCCCAGGGCAAGGAGAGCGAACATCTGCTCGTGATACACGTCCCAGAAAGTGCACAACTTGTCCTGTGCAATGGATGAAAAGAGGCAGGGGTGGAATGCGGGTCCCTAATGAAAAAAAAAATGTCCGAGCATATTCTTCGTCACTATCCGAATAATACCGGCTACGTCCATGTCTCCTTCTCCGAGTATGTATATCTTCGCCGGAGTATCCACTCTCGGATGAAGAATACCTAGCCCTTCTTGACCATCGCCCCTGATTGGATGAAGAGGTGTGAGATATGTATCGACTATAAGGTTCGCTATTACGGGATCTCATTCCATCCATACTCTCTCTAGAATCCACTCACCTTCTAGTTCTCACTGTATTCAGGACAGGATTTAACACCTGTAGGTTTTGAATACTTGATTTCAGTTATGTGCTCTGCATTGAGTTGTAGTAGCTCTTTCGTTTTCTCAGTCTTTGTATTCACTTCATTCACTATTTGATCCCCACTCTCCATCACACCATCCACCGTCATATGATAAAATTAGTTGCAGTATGTAAATTGTCTCTTTTGACTGTCACTAAACCGCGATCAATTTTTCCTTCTAACCCAGTCCGATTAGCCTGACTCACTTCCACGATCTTATACATTCTGGCTTCCAACCTTTCCACATGGGCCAATGTCTGATTTTTAGTTTCATTAATAGCTTCGTTCACTTTTTTCATCATATTTGGCGAAGAGTTTCCCACCAACTCTTGCATCTGTTGTCTTCCTTCTGCCAACTGTTCATGCATCTCCTTACGGAGCTCTTAGGATTCTTGTCTTCCCATCACCAACTGGGTTTGTATTTCTTTGCAAACTTCTTGCATCTCTTTATTCTCTTTCTCCAAGCCCGCTTGTATTTTTTTAGATTCTTTGCGACGTTCTTGAGTTTCTTGTCTTTCCATCTCCAACTGAGCTTGCACTTGTTGAGACCCCTTTCCCACTCGCGCTTGAATCTCTTGTACATCCTTGCGAAATTCTTGATTCCCTTGTGGCAACTTTTGCATCATGGATAACATGTCTTCCATTGTCACGGATTCTTTTTTACTCGCTTCAATCACTTGTTGTCTCTTCCAGTGGTTTCGGCTTACAATGAAAATATCTCACAGAAAATAACGAAAATATGAGTGATGGAAATGTAGTTAACGTAAACGAAGAATACCTTTCAGTTATATCTATCCTGAAATAAACTCTAATGATAGCAACGAAAACACCATCACATGCTCTATCCCATTATATTCGTATGTGGAATTAAATGTTGGTTTCCATAGAAATCTTGAGGGAAGTGCCCCACGATCTTGATGTCAATTAATACATATCGTCAACACGAGTAACGCTGGTGACACTTTCGCCTTTTAGTTTCAGAGAAAATAACTTGTAAATTGTACTTGAACGTGGAATTATATATTTGTAACCATGGAAATCATAATGATTTTGATGTCAATCAATTCATGTTGTCAACACGGGCAAGGCAGTGTAGGCCAGGATCAGTTTGACCTTTTAGTTTAAGAGAAAACACACTCACATATTATATCTTATTGTATCTAAATAAGGACTTAAATGTTAGTTACTATGGAAACCGTAAGGCGCCACCCTATGACCTAGCTGTCGTTCAATTCATGATATGACAGTTAAACCTTTTAGTTTCGAAAACATCTTCAAATAATTCTATAGTATTAGATGTTGGTTCCATGAAAACCATAGGGTATAACCCCGTGATTTTTGTGTCAATCAATTCACGTCGGCAACATGAGTAACGTAGAGGTAGACCCGTGACAGTTTAACCT
Source organism: Lepisma saccharinum (assembly GCA_022664845.1). Taxonomy (NCBI): domain Eukaryota; kingdom Metazoa; phylum Arthropoda; class Insecta; order Zygentoma; family Lepismatidae; genus Lepisma; species Lepisma saccharinum. The sequence goes on along the minus strand of JAGDQP010007340.1, from coordinate 32,427 downwards.
TTTAGTTGCAAGGCAAACCGTCACATACCCTTTCCATTATATTTACATGGGGAGTTAAATGTTGGTTACCATAGAAACAGTAACGGGATGTTCTTGGTGTCGTTTTACTTTTATATCAGTTTGAAATTGTCGGGTGAAAGTGGTGAACATTTGAGTTTCTAGTTCTCGAGATCATTGATTAATCACTTAACTAGAATATTTATAGTTAGGATAATAAGAAAATTAAATTCTTAAATTAATTAGTTGCTAGTAGAAAAGATTTAACTCTGGTACATCGTGGAGACATTGTGATAGTAGTTTACTTCCATCCCCTACTTGATATAGAGGATCACAAGAGAAGTACAAAATCTCATCTGTGACTTCTTACAACAAACAAGGCCAGATTTACTTTTAAAATGTCAAACACGTCATATTGTAAACTACATGATTGTTGTCGTTAAAGTATTGTTGTTAAACCAAATTGCATAGTAACATTCATCTTTAACAAAGATGATATTTTCTTCGTGGGTATTCCAGACGTAAGTAGCAATTTTTAGTATGAATTTAAAACATTTTACAAAATGTCTTTAAGAATTAAAGTATTTTCAACATAGGATAGTATTGCATAACACCAATTATATACTCATGAACAAACTCTTCGGAAACTTATTATAAACTCACCATTTCACATTAATAGATATATTTTAATGGACAGAGACTTTGTCCTGCCTGCCGTGACATCTTTCACCATACACACGATATTTATGTATTTGGATAGTTTATGAACTTTCAGTTAGCAAGACGAAACAGTGTACTAAATTAATAGGTTATGTAACTAAATGTGATAGCTCAGAGGAAGCCCGCTAGCTCGTAACCAAGACGATCCCGATTTTAATCTTGGGATAAGCCGTCCTGCCTGAATTTTCTATTTCCCTTAGCTTTAGAAGTACGTTTGGATCACCATGAAATAAGATCAAGGAGATTATCTTACATTAGGTTAGATTTCAACATTTCTTCTTTCGCGAAAGGACTGTATATGTACGGCTTGACGGAATTGAATATAACCTTACGATACTTCATAAAAAGAAAATTTTATTAAATGTTTCAAACGTGAAAGGGCGAGATTATGTTATTTCTTAGGCACTGAAGCTACTATTGCAGTTAATTTTAGACACTCCATCGAATACTCTGTTTGATTTTATATTAGTTAGCGGAACTTTGTGGTTGTGATGCATCAATGCCCGAATTGGAATTAAATGTAGAATCAGGGTAATACACCATGATTGCAATTCAGCAAGGGACTTATTATTCAAGAAATCCAGTCTTCACTTTACCATTTGTCACTTACCCAAGTTTTTTTAAAAACAATTGTAAGGTCTTTAGGCAAACTTTAGGCTCAGGCCGAATGGATGATGGTGGGATGAATTGGTAGAATAAAGAAAGAGGGAGGAAGCGGGAGTATTCCGAAAATCACGCACACGGTGTATGTCCACCACGAAGCCCACATGACATGAGCAGGGATCGAACTGACGACCCCTTGCATTAGAGGTGAGCGCTATACGCTATACCATTTAGCCACCGTGGCCCATTCCCCAAGTATTAAAGCAACTATAGCGAACTTCATGCATACGAATAATATAAAAAAACGGCTTGGATTGGACCAAACATTCAGGAAAATGTATGATCCGCATAGACAAAGTACAACAGAGCATCAATTATCCGGAAAGTTCCGATTAATAAATAAAAAATCAAGAAATAAGCTACTTTAAACATCAGCAGTATGTCAATACTGTATGTATATGATGGTTCAATCCATTTTTTAAAAATAAGAACTCTCTACAATATGTTTGTAGTGCATTTTGTTTATGAATACGGCAAAAAATATTTGAGTCCTTTAACAGTGCTCTTTTATTACTCTAAAACTATTAAAGCCTAACTTACATTAGAAATTGCAAGATTTGATGGTTAAGTCAACTTTATTACCATATTTAATACTGTATTTTAAGTAATAATCGATTATCCGGAATATCGGTTTTCCGGACACTATTGGTTCCCAATCAGTCTGGATAATCGATGCTCTACTGTATATATGTACTAGGTAGATACCAAGATCACGAAAATTTACACATCTAAAATCTGTGGAATCTATCTGGTCTTCAATATATTCTCTACCACCAAAGGAGGAAATGTCACAACTGACTCAAGCAACCACGGACATTTTACAAGATCCGGAATAACTTTAGATGTACTTACAACACTATATGACTTTATATTTACTTACAATACATTAACAAAAAGGAATGAGAGATGCATTTTTTAAAAGTCACGATCATCCAATTCAAAACAGCAAAATCGATTTGCTGATATATTCAAGTTAATTAAAAGTTTCCGCAACGAACAAATTTCAGCTCCCATTACGTAAATTTGTAACGCTTTACGAAATAAATTAAACAACAATGGGACAACTATTAACGAGCTGGTTTTATCAAGTGGGCCACTGGGTTCTTTAGCAGGTCGTAATAGAAATAATAAACTAGCTGGTAAATTACAACATTGCTATGCATAATATGAAGCAAATGCCATAGATAATTTCTTAATGGGTCAGATTTTCACAAAGTCAGAATCCTATGCTTTACCCAATAGCTTAAATCGTCCATTCAAGATAAAGCACGGATATTTTACAAACAAAATTTTAAACAAGTTCTAACATAGATTCTTAAAATTACTTTCGGAAAAGTCTTTTTTGCTACTCTTTGGAAACTTCCATGAGTAGTTTAAACAAGTGAAGGTTAGGTTGGGGTAGATTAACTTATATTAATTCGTTGAAGTCGTCTTTAGCTATGCTTAACGCCTCTAGACCTTCGAAATCAGATCCGTGATAATGTACTGAACATAGTGATTTCTCGAGTGGGGAGGTATCTAAAGAGCATCCGTATTTTTAATAAGATTAAGGATCTATTACGATCGTGTTTATCTACGTAAAGTTCTACAATATAATCAGAGAAGCCAATCAACAAACTAATTAGAAAAGCAGAATTAATAAAATAAAACAATTTCATAGGGAAATCTTAGAATGTCAAGTTCTAAGACACTCAGCTTCCCTAGTCCAATAGTACATCTCGCTGACTTCGGATCGGTATTGAGAAAGCTAATAGACTCGAGTCCTGCTACCTAGACTGACTGGGGGTTTCCAGAGTTCACCAGGATTTTCCTGTTTCGTTAGGCAAATACCGGAATGATACCTAGACTAAGACTCTAAACATTACTTTCTCCCTGTAACCTAAACGCTATAAAAATAATTGATTGTTATTATTATTATGAAGAATAAAACACTGTGTAAGCATGTATGTTAGTTGACGGCATTTTGCCTTAATGCTTTAGGTATTTTCAAATGTCTCTCTGTAAACTATGCAGAAATATGTCACATTACCGTTCACCTTGTAAATATGTGGCCAGCAAGAAAACTGTAACAGAACTGCAGTAACAGCGCTTTTTATAGAAACAAGCCAAACGAAACTCTATAAAAAAATGTGACTTTTTAGATGAGAACGAAGTAGTTTTACAAATTAGAGGCATTTACATGAAAAATAACTTTCATTTTTAGCTGTGAACACATTTTTTGTTACGCTTTTATAATTTACTATGTAGACTCCCTCCTATGTTATCATGTATATCGTTGAGAAATAAAATATTGTACAGCCTAAGCATTACTTGCATAAACGCTATAAATGAAATTCAAATTTTGTAAACCTCCTGAATTATTTTGTTTATTGCTTTTAACCTTCTCATAACTATTTAACATCATTTTGATTGATGGTGTGTTTTTCTTCAATGAATTGATAATATATTGCGGACTTCATTTCCCTTTTCATGAATATGTATCATGTTCACTCTAATATTTTACATTATTATTATTATTCAAAGAGTCTTTCAGTTTGGGTGAAGGTTTTTTCTTACTGCTGCAGGTGATCATGCACACGCTAGAATTCAAAAGAGGGTTCTCTGAACTTTCCTTTCAATATTCACTTTAAACAGAACTTATTATTTAACCATGGTTAATTGTAAACTGATTTGTATTTTCAACAATTTCCCGATTTTTTCCCTTTAATCTTGTAAATGTTAAGTAATGAGATCCAATGAGATCTTGTCTTTTCTGTTGTTCCGAGTGTGACCATTTGCTTTCTCTGGTAGATTTTTTTCTCTTTTCTTTTCTGATCGAATATCGTAATGAAAGGGCTCCACGATTTGTTTTCTTTATCTTCTTTTCTTTTCTTTTTTTTTTTACAATGTGAACATTTGTTGATCTTTATTTATAACATTTCGTAATTAATTTGAACAAGAAGCAAATTAGAAGTTTTGACTCAAAGGAGAAAAAAACTAATGTGATAAAAACTGTCTGTTAATTTAGTCTTATTGTAATATGAAAATATTTAAAATAAGTTTTCTATACAAATTAGAACTACTATCACTGTAAAGTTGATAAACATCAAACATCAAGGTTCATGCAACGGTGGTTTATCCTACACGGGTCATATTAGTTTGTTTCAAATATAATACTATTATTTAGTAAACAAACTAAGATGAAATTCGGTATTCAAAAATTGCAAGCTGTCCTGAGAATCCAATAATCTGACAGAATATCTAGCAATAGCAATGTCTTATGTTCTATGTTTACTCTGTTATAAAATGCAGAGTTTTAACAATAACTTCTCAGTGTGAAAATTACGAGGGGTGACTGAAAAGTTCTCGACCAACAAGTGAAAGGTTGTCCGGAGCTCAATCGTTCATGGTTATTTTTCAACATAATTCCCTTTCAGCGCCACACACTTTTGCCACCGGTGCTGCAGGTCCACTATTCTTTCCATTTAGAATGTTTCATCCTTATGAAAAAAAAGTCGGCCACAGCAGCCGTCACGTCATCATCCAATGGAAAATGGGTTCCAGTTAGGTGTTGCTTGAGCTTAGGAAACAGATGAAAGTCTGAGGGAGCCAAATCTGGCGAGTAGGCAGGGTGTGGAAGCAGTTCCAAGCCACAGGACTCGATGGCAGCCATTGCAATGGTGGACTTGCGCTCTGGTGCGTTCTCTTGATGGAAAAGGACACGTTTCGCCTTGATGACCACCCGCAAACGCTGTAGTTGAGCAGCATAATACTAACCGTTCACAGTTTCACCCTTCATTAGGTATTCAGGTGTGAGGGTGTTCACCCCTCGCACCCCGCCAAAAAAAACAAGTACTTAATATAAATGAAGCAGATACAATAAATAATTCGTGTTGAAATTAGCATTATCTCCTGTATGTAGCATAAAAATGATTGGGTAAGAGACATAGGTAAGAAGGTTTCCAAGGATTTGCATTAACAAAGAGATATGTTATTTCTAACTTGGGTAAAGAACAAAAAATAAAAGCATTCAGTAAGGTTCTGACATCTGACCACCTAATATATGAGAAGAGATCTATTCTGTTAAGGTTATTACAAGTTACTGCTGTCTATATGCATGAAGTATAGACAAAGAAATGTAAATTATCACAAAACGATGCCCAAAAGCAAGAATATTAATCACACCAGTAAACATACAACCAGAGTCGGATTAAGGGCGGAGGTTTAAAGGGGCTGCAGTCCGGGGTCCATCTAAAGGTAAATCAGTTACTTTTACGACTACAGGTGATAGGTAACAGGAGTCCTCACAGAGTCTTTAGTCCAGGGCCCCAAATAGCTTAATACAGCACTGCTTACAAGAATAAATGCTAGTGTATTTATCGCTATAATACACTGAAAAAAAGCTAGCTTTTTTTTATTGCAAGTATCTTTTGGTCAATTTGTCAAATAGTGCGACGAGTTCTAAGTACGTACAAATGAGACGATGAAAACACAGAGAAAATTATAATTGTCGTTAATATTAAAAATGACTATAAAAGTTTCGTGGTACAAAACCAGAATAGGGATTTCATCATACAATTAAAATAAGATTTGTGGAAGACAATTGACTTTTCGATGCACAAGCAGAAGCAAAGAGTGTTCCATGCTACAACTGCTATGTATGAGTACGAGGCTCAGGAAATAGATGGCTAGGATAGCTCAAACTAAGTCACAAGTGAGAAGGAATAACACGAGTAAAGGTAAGTGCTGGAATTTTACTCTTCACATTATGTGTTTTATTAACAAATTATCAAATTACACAATTTATAATGACGTGTCAAACTATCATTAGACTTATGTGTTACCTATACGTTGGACAACGCAGAAACACGCACTCATTGTGTATTATGAGAAAATTTATAAGAAACGTATTTAAATATTTTTACGAGCAAACCTTTCAACATTTTAAGGTTTCGTGTTCCAACTTTATTCACATACAGAGAAACCCAACGCGTGAGAATATAAATGTCAATAAATATAAACAACAAAAGTATTTACTAGATCAGAAAACGAAAATAATGATATCTTTGATCATAAAATTATTTGGTTAGTAATAAATGTTTACATTGAAATAAATCTGGTGTCACGTTCCTACTTTTTTCACAAGTTTTTGTAAGGTTTCCTTAATATCACAAGTTTTTCTAAACAAGTCTAAATCTGGTAAAGTGTAAAAAAGTAACATTATCGGAAACGTAGAAGAAAACACTGAAACTCGATAAAATTAAAGAAATGTAGAGAGAAGGTAAAATGGTTGAAACTAGATTGAAGATTTGTAGCAAGAAAAAGCACGCTAGGATAATACTAGGAAAGATGATTCCGAGTACAGAAATATTCAAAAATATGTTGTAATGATTAGATTCTTGGCACGATTAATTTATTTTTACATGAACTCATTGATATATCTAGGTGGTATGATGCTAACGAAAGTTAACAATAAGAAGAGGGGGTTAAGGTAGTTTTGAAGTCGACAGTTCAGAGAAGTAGACGGAGATCTTCCGACGGCAATTCGATGTAATCGAGAAAGTCAGAGGCTATATGTGTCTCTCTGTATATATATGTGTATGTATGATTCGAAATAAAACACAAACAGGATATTCACTATACAAGGCTTGTCTGAAAAATATCGGACCATAGGCCAGGGAAATTAAATTACATCTGGTGTTCTTCAATTCTTAATCATCATCTTCGAAATAGGACCTTCAGCTTCCACACACTTAACTCAAAGATCCTGCCATTGCTAGAGGCATGCCTGGAACTGTTGTAAACGCTGCTGTCCCGTTATGCATGATGTTCTCTGGATGTTGAAGAGGGTACATCAGATTTTAGGGAGAAGCCAGAAGTCATAAGAAGCCATGTCCGGGCTTTGCTATCTCCATGTTTCTGACAAAACTTGATGCAGTATTGTTATTCCACACGTTCTGTCAATTTGCCCAGAATTGAACTGCGAGTAAGAAGAAGCACGCGCCACTACACATTGCCTGATGAACGGATGCTGAAGCAAGCGAGGATCACTGCACCCAACAGACATATACATGAAGGTTACCTTCACTACTGTGTGCAGTATTACCATCCAACGTTTACTACTTTCCTCAGAAAAAAATAAGGCCGGGTACTTTTCACACATACTTTTATGTGTAGTATCAGCAGTATTATTGAAACGTAAAATGATAGCAAGCATTCTCACGACAAACAAATTGATTTTGCTCAGCAACTAGCTCGACGCTATAAGGCTTTGATAGTGTTACATACTCTTTCTCAGTTTCATCACATTCCTGAGTGACAAAGCAAAAATATTGTTTTTTCTACAATACAACTGCTTCAAGTATTATTCTTAAAATTGAATTCAGAACACAAGATTCTACTTTATATAAAACGTAAATATCTTTTTTTTTATCGTTTGCTTCACACAATAAAGCATTTACTTATTTTAGCTTTTAAATAGTTCTCATAATGATAAAATCATAACTATTTTTATACGTTCGTTTCGTTTTCAATTCTCTTTCTTCTCTTCTTTCTTACTTTTCTTTCACTAGCTTGCTTTTGTTCCAAACGTTATACGAATTGTTTCGTTCTTTCTGTTTTCTCTTTTAAATTACTTCAATTCATTGTTCCCTCCACATACTTACACTATAATAGAACAATATATCAACATAACAACATATTTATACCATAATAAGCAGAAAAAATAAGTTACTACAAATACAATTCAGAGTTTCACTCTTGAAAGTTTTGTATAATTCAACATTTAAATTCTTTTTGCTGTTACTTATTGAAGTAGGAAGTTCTAAAGAGAACTTTGGAATACTTTTAAAAGTAGTCTTAATTAAGACTTTATTTGTATCAGATTTACAACATTTCTAAAATCAGTTGTCATATCAGATATGCTTTTGGGTCTGTTTGGTTTGAACCAAAGGTTTATATAATTTTACAAAAACATTTGCTAACTTCTCCAGAATTTATTAGAACGTTGAGATACGAGTTGGATTGAGGCCGAAATGGCACTGGAAGTTGACAAAGTTTGTAAGTATTGGAGGATGTGACTTGATTAAAGTACATATTTTAATTTTTTTCATTTTTGCTCACAGATGGCCGTTAAGAATGCCACTTTCGTTGTTGTCCTAAAATATTTTCAAACACGTCCTAGTATTTCTCATTGGAAGAGCACCAACGAAAGTGACAGAAAGATGATAAGAAAAGTGTGATAAAAGAAGAGTTTAACTAAGATTGTAAGCGAAATTTTGTTTTCAACACTTTTAGTGTTGTCAGGTCGTATAAACAAACATAGGTGAATATGTGAATGTAAAGATATTACTAAATTAAAAAAATCCCGATAATGACCTAATATTGGTTCATTAAGAAATGTATCTTGTATATAGTAATGCAAAATGTATAGTGTATAAATAATGAAATCTTTAAGGATCCTAATAATTGAGTTTAATTTTTAATTTGTAAATCAATAAAAAGATATGTACAAATAATAAAGATAGCTGAGTTGGACATCGTGTTACAGTAGAGCTTCGATTATCTGGATGAATTGGGGATCGATAGTGCCCGGAAAACATATTCCGGATAATCGATTATTACTTAAAATACGGCGTTAAATATAAAAGTAAAATCAACTTCCCGAATATGTTTGGTTTTAAAGATTTAGAGTAATAGCACAGCACTGTTAAAGGAATGAAAAGAGATTTACTGTAGTCATACGTAGCGGAAATTGGTTATTTTTCTTATTTATGACTCGGAACTTCCCGGATAATCGATGTTTTTCTGTATTTGGTTTTAGTGAGTAAATCTTCTAGCAACGGAGACCAAGACTTGTGCAAACTGACATTTAGAATTGATATCACACGCTTCTACGACTGATCATACAATATTTGTTTTTGATTTGTGAAGTATTCTGCTATATGATATTGGTCATTGAGTTTTGAGAGTCGTGGAACGGGATTTTTAGTGTTGGCATATCTTTTATGCTCACTTTTCTAACGGATATACAACGTTTGGTTGTAATAATTTACTTCTTACTGCAATCACAAGTAACTCGTATACTGCAGAATATTGTCTGTTGTCTCTGAAATAACGCCTGTATTCCTTAAGTGATTCTTCTAGAGCCATTGATTGGTATGGTTAAAACAGGAACTAATTTATGTTTATTGAAAACTTTTCTAACTTATTGCTTCATTCCAGGAAAAAATAAGTGTCTCACGTACTTTACATCTTCCTGTTTATTGTTTTGTATGATTAAATGTTGCCTGTACTAAATGGAGCCATTTATTAAGTTTATTCTTCCTGTAATCATTTTCTGAACCTATTGAGAAAAAAAGCTGAATTTCCGAAGTCAAGTCAAAGGAATTTGAACATAGTCTGTAAGCCCTAAGGAAAAAAATCTTCCAAATATTAGACTTTGATATATTGGAATAATTTGATTGTTGCTGATATATGTAAACAGTGTTATCTGAACGCTTTCACAGGAAAGGAAAATAAATTTCAAACTAATCTCTTTAGAAAGCTCTTAATATTCACCGTGTTGATACAAATCAACTCCTAAAACTTCAATTTTATTTATATTCATCGTTTTGTTTTATTTGTCTCACGATATTAAGTTGATTTGCCATTATAAGAAGTTTGTGTTGCTTTGCAAGTTGGAAACCCTGTTTTTCAAAAACGAAGTGGAATCTAACACATGGGCGTGATAATCTTTCTCTTGTTTTGGTGTCAGGAATTTGTTTGCGAGGTTTGTCGGTCGAATTTTGTTGCACCCTACATATTAAAAGAATTCTTAAGCTCAAGAGCGAAATAACAGTTATTTCTGGAAAATAGAAACAATGTATAATCAAGGCATTAAATTCGATAATAGGAGCAGCTAAAGCAACACCAACCACAGAACTTCATTGCTATATATCTTATAAATGACAGAAAGACACAAAATTTTATTTCGTACGGAAAGTAAGAAGATATTCCAAATAATAGTTATTGCTTACCCATTATCACAACAGACTAATCATACCAAGTGATGGGTTCCACCAATCTTCGTTAGTTTTAAAAAATCGTTAAGAAACCTTAAATCCTTTAAAAATGTATTACGTCTCGTTAACTAACGAACCGTTTAATTCTTAACGAAGATTGGTGAAACTTACCAAAGAATTTCTACAAAAAAGTGCAGCAACTTCAGAAAGTACATCACAAACCTAACAATGAAAACTAAAGCTGAAAAAGCTCATATTATCAAAGCACATCATATTCAATGTATTCATATTCAATTCATATTCAATTGGCACATTCCATGTATTGGCAAAGAAATTCCAGGAATATTCCTGTGGTCTGTGGGTCGTACACTGAACTTCAGAAAGAAGTTGACTCAAATGAATTTAAAACATGGAAGTTATAACATAGAAATCTCTCAAAATTTTTAATGATAACGGAAATGAAACAACCTTTTGAATAATAAACTTAATACATAAGCTATTTTGTTAAAATACAGATGCTTATAATTCCTTGAAACTTTACCACTTTGAAATCCTGCTTTTAGAATAACATACATCTTTCAACAGATAACATCTGTCAATTTATTTGAAGCTTCAAATTTATGTTGTGCAAATTTGTTTCAAGTTTCTTCAAGTAACAGCTCTGGACTTCAATGACTCGAAATCAATTACATGAGCTGAGTTTGTTCTTCAATTTCCAGCGAAAAGGATGTGGAACAATTTTAATGGCAATAGAGGCTTCATGGCGAATTACTGCTTCAACTATTGGCTCAGATAAAAGGTATGATCAGAAATAGAAGAAAAGAATAAGAAACAACTCACAATTGATCTCTTCGATTCATTGTTTTCGTAGAACGATGAGTACATGTGATTGAACAATGGTGTGACGGAGTTAAATATTAAAGTACTGAATTAGAGAATAATTATGATCAGTTTGCTGTTGATTTACCATATAATCAATATTCGGTTAATTTGTTATTTTACACTTTATTAATATGTCAGATCATTAGTCATTAGATTTCTCTGTATCTTATAAAAGTAGTTGCGTTGTTATAAATCGTTCAGAAGGTACGTTTTGTTAAAAATAGCAGTGTTTAATAGATAATCTTATTACAATATAAATAAATCTGTTAAGTACTATATGATGACATCCTTTGTGTATCACATACAAAGTATAACACAATGACCATTAAGTATGAACGTATGAACTAAATAACTTGAAAGTTTTTAGTAATAAAATGAGGTAAGACCTATATTATGAATAAAACCATGTAGAATGTAATTAGATAGTGGATAATTTGGCAGTTTTGTGTGCACGAAACAGAGATTACAGTACACATAAAATACATAGATATAACACCAAACTAAGACAAGATAAATTCCACGCATGTGCAATGACTTACAAAGTTCGACATATAGGAAGGGCTGAATATAAATTTGAAATTTATAATTTTGAGTAAACACTGCGCTGCAGTCAACATATACGACGTACTTATCGTCTGAAAATTAATTTCTTTGATTCCTAGAGGTAATTACTCCTTCTCATAAATTGCTGTTGTACCAGGGAATTACAGATTCGTTCCAAATGTTCAGTATTTACTGAGAAATGATATAGTTGTTTGGGTCAAGTATTAATATCTCATTTTCTTCAGTGATCATAAATACATTCTTAATCCAACAATTTATAAGAAAGACTGAAGATTATCTGTTTTTAAAAGTTAACTCTCTAATGCAAAAGTTAGACACACAGAGTGCGGCCGTTCCTTTAACGTGAGGAAAATAGTCTCTTTACAACTTTTGTTGATCTATTCTTCAATGATTCAAATTGATTAAGAAGAAATTAAGAATAAATTCAACACACCTTGAAATACATTTCTAACTATCAATCTACGTTTTTTCATTTATTTATTTTTAGAAGATTTTATTAGATAATGCTTGTCTGTGCTTGAAAAGTAGAAACAATTTTCATGATCAATTGTATATGCTAACTATGCTAGTAGCTAATTCGAGTTGATTATTCCACACTATTTTTAGCTCCCAAAGATTTCTCATATTTAATTTGTTCCACTTACACAAAATATTGGTATGAGAGATTAATAACACCATACTGACAAACTTACAGAATAAAAAAGTTTCAAATTACATCATATTCCGCATTATCCACTAAAAGAATTAATCCGGAAACGAAATATGCTATGATCTGTGAGCTTAGATTGTAAACTTTCAGTGATCTTTTGTGCGCTATAATACGCTAACCAATCCTAATATTTCGATTCACCACAGACTCTTCCTTGGAGTGAAAATACAAAAAAAGGCAGTAAAATTAACCAAGAATTTTATGCTTACTAAATATTTACAGCAATTCTAGAAGCACTTGAGGTAGGTTTCAATGTCATTCCGTATATATGACGGTAATTCATGAAAGAGAAATATATAAATAAACTGAATTGCCGAAATTCATTAATATCTGTCATACATGGTATGATATGAATACGTTATGATAGGTTAGTATATTATAGTCCACGAAATATGATCGGGAATTGACGGTGTAAGTAGATAATTTTGAATATTACTCCTTGACGCAAAAATATCAATTAGAAAATTATCCTACGATCATTTACTATAGTTGTTTGACTCATAACATGACTTTCCAATAGAAGCAACACTATATCGTCTGACGAGAATTATAAGGTTCTAACTACATAGGACTTTAATGTTAGATAGAAGCTTATAATTCTCATCCAACGATATATTGTCATCTGACAAACATTTTGGTTTCTGTTTTATGTAGTATTGTAAGGGATTATTGTAATAGGAACATGACTACAATATAAACAATTATTCCGCAAGACGGAAAATCATCCATTTAACGATTTCATAGCCAGAATCACACCCAGCTTAACTTCTTAAAAGCATTCTTCTTTACTTGTCATAACACGACTAAAAAGTATAATCTCTTTATAATCTATTATTTTTCTGTGATTTTTATCATGCATCATGACATAATCATTCTTTCCGAACAATTCTATTATTCGTCTACAACAACAACGTCTATCTCCTTGCTCTCTCTCTCTCTCTCTCTATGAACTCTCATGTCTGTACTAAAACAATATTGGAAGCTAATGATCACAGCTATTCCCCTTTGTGATGAAATGTATTCACTTCAAATCGCTCAGTTTTTATATACCTTCTTTAACACAATAATCATCAACAGTAATGTTCTACAGATACTGGCAAATAATTGAAGGCACATTTATCTTTTTCCTTTTGTCCGGACTTGCGCTCTGCTTTTTACCTTAGCATAATCTTTCTATTTTTCTCTTCAACCATACCTTCAAATGCATACTTCAAAATAGAGATTCTGGGTAAATGATTTCCCAACTACACGAGGGTTTCTCTAGGAGTCGGCCCGAGTCCATCCGCTTGTCTTGGAAGCACTGGCCACGTTGCTGTAGGCTTGATTTTGTTACTATATGCAGTTAAGCAACAGATAAGTTAATACTAAAGTTGTTTTATTTAGTAGAAGTAGCAACAGCGGAATATTTTCTATTGTACTAGGCCACCAGCAGCTAATGGCAGAGACAGGGGTGCTCTCATCTGCTTTCCGTGCCGCATATTGTTCGGTTTCTATACACGTTTATCCTAATCTCATATTCTTTATATCTTTACTTCTTGATAACCGACGTTCCATTTCTGTATCATATACGTATTATCGGCAAGTCTAACACACAAATTTATAGGGGAGACTGCTGTACCTTGAGCATAATGTACCCTGGAACACTACTGTATTTCTAACTGACTATGTTATCTAGAGACTAGTCCGTAAACTATATGGTGTGTCAAGCTTGCCAAATAGTAACTTCATGACTTTCGTTGTATTCAGGTGGTTGTGTGTTGAGTGAATTAAAAAAAAACTTTTACGAGAGTTAAAAGTAACTGTTTACAAATTTCATTTCTGTTTTATATTTCCTTTATTGGAGCTGTTTTCTGTCATCTATGATAATAACCGTCTACAAGAGGTAAATTCTTTTATGACAAATTTCTATTCTACATGTCGCATTTTCAATATGCCGCTAGTTTTATGATTTCGTACAGCCTGTTGAACCATGAAACAAACGCACATGTTGTACCTTGGAACACATGTCAAGGTACATTAACCAGAGCTGAAACGGTTATTCATATCAAGTTTTGGTCCGAGTCTTTGGGTCATCGGGTCAATGCTTCGGATCCGACCTGATCTGGTGACCCGATGACCTGGAAGATAAAGAAGGTGATTTGATTCTTTCCTTGTGACATTTTGCGTCTGAATAATGTCCGTCAGAGGCGACCGGGAAAGGGGTTTGTTCCCCAGAGCACCAATAATACGATGCTGAAAAACTCTTAATAATAGTAAAAACATATGAAAAAGCCTCTGGAAAGAATGAAAATACCCCCTGAGGTGTGCAAATAACTCTCTCCTCGGAGAGGATATTCTGAAGGAATGTGAGAGTCTCACACATATAGATTGATTCAAGCCAATTAGGTCAAACCGAGTCAAGAAAGGGCCGTTGGGTCACTCGGTCAATTGGGTTAAGATTCGATCATCGGATCGCCGGATTACAAAGGTAGTCTGGTCATTTGATCCCCCCCCCCCGGGTGAATTGGGTAATTCGTGTCAACTTTTAAACCAGGTTACCGCGTCTGTCACGTCATCCAGGCCAAGTTTCGGGCCAGATCATCGGGTCCCCGAGTTACCTACGTTCGCGTCAGGCCGGGTCTTCGGACCACCAAAAGTAACTTGGTCTTACTTCTGACATTAAGACATTTCGAAGAATATTATGATAGGATGTTCTTTATTTTCTTGCATAAATACGAGATGTCGAGAAGCAAACCAGGAAATAAAGGACTACCCATATGTAATTTAAAGTCCAATACAAGCAGCGACCCTCCAGTCTGAGAAAAATATTTCGCTCCGTTAAGAATGTAAAATGATCAAAGTGTCTCTAGCCACCTTATCTAGACATCTGAACCAGCTTAATAAATAATGGAAGGAAATATTGCTGTATTCTGTTAGATATAATGTCCACAGGGTGTTCATCCGAAAGAAATGGAGAGAATATCTGCGTATTTAGTAAATGTGAAAAGACCGAATTATGGATTCACCAACAAGGGCATTCGAAAACTAGAACTAGTCTATAGATGTAGATATGCCCGGGCTAACAATAAATTCTATCAGAAGACTTGGAACAATGGAAACATTTCTGGAAAGGGGTGGATGCGAAGGTTTTTGAAACGCCACAGAGAAAATAGTTGCATATTTCAAGGTACAACAGGCTGTTCCAAGGTACATTAGCTTTCCTACCATGCTAGGAATTTTTCAATTATGAAAACCACCGTTAAAGAAAGCAAGCTGAAGCGAAATTCTGACACAGTTTAACTCAGAAAACCTCAAAGTTTAAGAGCGCATCGAATTGAAAAAACAAATATACCTAAAATTATAATTGGGAAAACGTAAGAAGTGTTCCATGCTACAACAGTCTCCCCTGTCCATTATGAAAACATGATTTACTACCTTCTATAATTTTCTAAGTAACTAGAAATGGCCTGTCTGGACACGTTGAAGGAAGTTTGAGAAACAGTTCTTCCTTACCCTTCGTGTGGGTGTTACCGATGATAGTTTTATCAAAGCTTCTACCTTTGGCTTTTAGCATGCGATAAGGCTTAATAAGATGAAGCAAAATCTAGTGAGTTACGGTGTTTTTTTTTAAGCATTCAGGTAGGCCATTTTAATTACTTAGAAAACATTTATTATGTTTATTACATAACTTTTGGCATACTGGATAATTACTCCAATACTTCAATAATTACACTTCAATGTGCATAAGTCTTGAGAGGAGGGCGTTTATTTTCGTGATTGAAAATTTCTAATCTTTTTATTTTTAAATTTACATATGGGATAACTTTACAAAACCCTTTCAATATTTTTTATCTATAAAACCAGTACTCGAAGTGAGTTAGAAAAGATAAGAGGACGTTTGATTTAAATAGTCAATAATAAAAATGTTGGGGAATGCTAATTCCAATATTAAAAAGTAAGGAAACGGTGTTCCCCGCGTTACTCTCTCACTTCGAGCTCTGTGTAAAACCATATTCATTTAGTATATACAACTTTGTTTACTATAAAAAAATATGCTGTTACTTACTTTGTTATATACTTTGTACCATGCAGCAAAATCAGTCTACTGAACTGGACGCTATATTTTTTATCATTTTAGGCTGCAACACAAAGATTCACAATTGAGAATAATTGAACTCTAGTGCAATAAAACGAAGTATTTATTGGATACTGCTTTCTAGAAACGCCTAAATATTTACTGAAAGAAGACTAATAAAAAGATAACTCACACTCTTGGGCTACAGAGACCTTAAGGAATATATGAAATAATAAACGGAATATTAACAAAAATCTACTGAATATCAACAACGATATACAGGTAATTATTTAAATCAAAATGTATACATTATGCACGTAAACCACAACACATACTGTTAATAATATTAATTATTTTGTTGTTGTTTAAACAGAATAGTACCAAGTTAAGAAAGAATAAAGACTTTAATAATCGAGCTTTCATTTGTATAGATTTATACCTGTATTAGTATAAATCGCTTAGAAACAGTAGTGAAGAGTGGTTCTGCGTCACAACCAGCAATCGAAAGATATAATCAGATAAGTGAATAAGTCTCATTCCTATACAAATTGAGAGTTTTATACTTGTCTAATGGTCTTCCATTCATCTCCATAATGCCGAACTATTCATCTTACTTACCGTTGAGATAACATTCTGCTTTACATTTTGTCTGGAAAGTGAATTCTGTTTGTGAATTTCTCCAACAAAAGCTTTAGTTTAACATTTCAAATGATTGTGGCTTATCCTTTCAGTTCTAAAACATGTATTGAATTACATAGTGGAAAGCTTCGATACTAGTTTGTATCTATTTCTAATGAGCATCAGTGAATTACTCTTGCGAATATCTTCTAGAGATGTCAATTGTCCCCTGGCCTCTAGCATTATTTTGAAAATGTGAAACTGAATTAAATCACATGATTCGAAACAGCAGGCTTGAGCCTTAGATGCCTAAAGGACATAAATAAAATTCAATTCAATTCGAAACAACAAACTACACCACTTTTTCGCAGGTGAGTATAATCATCAAGGAACTACTTCGGATAAGGGTTTTGGACTCTGTGAACCTTTAAATGCCATTAAACCCAGAGGAAATTGTGTCCCTGCTAGCAGTTGAAATGGTTCCTTCAAACTAGTGGTAATAGATCTTTCACTCATAGTTTCTCTGATACTACAGTTTTGTCTATGAATTAAAAATACAGGAAAGAACATTGCACTTTTCCATCATTCATGTTAATGCGTTTGTTCAGAAAATTGTGAAATTAATTACTGATTAAAGTTCTTTATAAGTCTTTGAGGTATCCATTCTATACCTATATTTTTGCACACTTTTTAGAATTTTCTTGATTTATTTACCTTTCTTCTACATTTTCATTTTGAACTGGGCTGACATCTACGGTCTACATCAATATCATACCTGAGAGATTATGTCACTCAGCTAGTACAACGTCCAGAGTAATTGTACAGGCGAATTAGACATCGTACATACGTAATCGAAAAAATATATATAATGCTTTGCTTTCTTCATAGAAGTGTTGCAAAGTCCTTTCTTAATAACGTATTAAAATTCCTGGCCGATCCGACTTGTGCTAAGTGTGCCATCTTGAAAACTGTCTTCAGCCATTTTTTTCACGATTAACTCGGAAATGGTTGATCATAGATAAAAAATGTTAAGGGGTAAATCGAAAAAGCACAAAATTTCATATGACATTGCTACTTTAGTTTTTCTTCAGATCTCTTCATTATCTAGAAAAAGTTAATAAATATTGGGGAAAACATAAATTTACACCTAAATGCGAACTTTTTCTTCAGATATACCTCATTTCTACTAGGATTAGTTAATTATCACTTGTATATTTTATAATGAATTAAATATAGTAGATAAGTTCATTACCGTACCTTGGACCTCACCTCGACCCAGTGGCGAATCCGGGGAGGGCGCGCGCCCCAACTCAAGCGGAATACTTTATTTTTGTAGTGTTATTTCAATAATTTATCGCGGAAAAACCCTTTGTTTTTTTTTCTGAACTGATCTAGAAACATCATTTTGGGGGAGGATCCGGTGTCGTATTCCATATGAGGGAAAATATGATAAAGTTATTCCTAAAATAATCACTTAACGGGAAAATATCGATAATGTTCCCGGTCTATTTCACTACGTCGACCTCCTTCCCTCCTATCTCAAAATGTATTACCACTAAGTAAGGACCTAAACTTTAGGTCCTTACTTTGTGGTATTACCTGCATGTTGTGGCGATTATCTGTGTTATAACGTGCATAATTCACTTCAACCACTTATTTGTACTTAGTTTCCCCCAAAATTTCAGACTAACCCCACGGCAATTTACACACCACCTTGCATCTAGTCAGAGAAAAGAAATAATACTAATGCTTGGGGAGGTAGGACGAACGATGCGTTCTTTCACCGTGGCATCCCCAGTAGGCCTAATTTACTTAGTAAATACACTAACATACTACAATACGCAAATAAATTCCCCATATTTAGCGAGTTCCTCAATCCCAAGTCTTCTGTTAGGGATAAATCACTGAAAATTAACTATTCCGCTTCTATTTGTTTGAGAAAGTCTTCAGACTTTACTTCAACAATGTGTATTTTGCAAATTTTCACATTTCGTAAATTATTTATTATTCATTAATTACAATCACCTTCGTCACCGATGTCTTCATTGATCGGCTCGAAGTGGTTACCGTACTACATCCCATTCCACTACAATGGGCACAAAGATCAGTAAGCTTCAATCTGGCTTCATTGGTTTGTCCTCCTCCACTCTTTCGAAGACAACCTTCTCCATGATTTCCTGTTTCACTACCTTATACTTCGTGGGAAATGTCTTGTGTAAATAGAAACCACCTACCAAATCATTTCTATGCTTTAAGGTAGTTCCTTATTGAAGAGTTAGTGTAACATGGTAACGTACCCGCTGGGATGTTCCTTGGAGATGTCAGACAAGCTTAGGTTTTCTGTTTCTTTAATCCAGTCTTTTTGCATGAACAGCAACCTTCACAACTCATTAAACTCGCATATGATATCAACCTTGGCGATTCTTCAGGAACCAGTAGTAATAGTATTTGTATTTTCAAATCCGCTGTCAAGTCAGCAAAATTCACTTACGAACTGAGTTGTTGTAATCTGATAACTTGTAAATTGTAGCACCCTAAGCTGAAATCAATTGCAGATCTGGATTTTTGGTCAAATTAGCTTGTTGCTTGAAATATCACAATACATCCTTCCTATTTAAAAATTTCCAAGATGGCGGATTTAAAGAATCGATGTCTTAGTTGCAGTATTTAGAATAGACCATTTAGAGTGGTGTGTTCAGATTATTCATATCAGAACTATAATAATAACAACAACGGGCGTTACAGACCGAAAGGTCCTGAGCCTGCTCCTACGCCATCTGTCCGCAGTTGGTGGAATTGCGTCCACCTGATTGACGACAGTGTCAGGGACACTATTAGGGACTTCCTTGACCGAATGACCGTCACGTCTTTATTCACGTGATTTTCCAGTTTGCCTCACGACGCTGTGTGGACGCCGAAAAGTGCGACTTCAGTCGGGAATTGAACCCGAAACCATGCGGGCATGAGTCCAACGCTCTAACCACTAGACTATGGAGCCCTTTCATATCAGAACTACATGGACTATTACGACACTCATAAATCAGTCTATAATATTGATATGAATGCAGAAGAAAATTGGGGAACTTTCAGTAAATATCTCATACGTCTAAGCTCAATTCATCACTTAGATGTTACATATCATTTTATTTTCTACCATATATCAGTTTCCCTGTTCATGATCAGGACATACCAGCTGATATAGGAAGATAAGTCATGTGTAGGTGGAAAACTGTTAAGTGGTTTCGTGGTACAATCAGTAAGACGTCGGAGTCCAGACTGGGAGACTCATGTTGGAATCCGCTCAAACGCTGAAAAAAAATCTTCTGAAGAACACCTGGGTTGACTCAATATTCCAAGTTAGTTAAGAGAAAGCAGTTGCGGGACTAGCTGAAGCATATTTTGACAAGTTGCTACCAAATTTAGAATGCAAGTTGGTTGCACATTTTGCAAATTGTAACTAGAATCACGGCTACAAACTTTCACATTAACTATTGATGTTATTTTTCGTTTTCCTATCTAGAATGTTTCGGAATATGTAAAACACATATGACTAAATTCAGAATATGTGAACAGGACATGATTAAATTCGGAATTATGAAAAGGTTGTGTTAAGTTTGTGTACATGTTGATTTGCGTACATGGATTGTGTCCTCGTGTTTATTTTTTCAAATTTAATTTTATCTTTTTTTTTTAATATGCTGAAACGATCTGTAATGCTGAGAACAATTTTGGTTTGAATAACAATGTATGTCCAAACCTAGCACGTAAATTCAAAGTGTTTGAATTTGAACCACGTTTGAGTAAATCCGGTGCATAGTGTGAGTGCGTAAATCACCATGTGATGATAATCGCCACTGAAGTAGCCCTGCCCCAACATGTTCTCTTGCCTCCACGGCAGCTGAATTACACGAATCCGCCACAATACCGGTGGAAACACAGAAGATTACGTTAAAGGATACAAAATCCCCATGGTGTAATGATAAAGATTGTTGAATACAAGTTGATAGAGGGAAAGCGATGCAGTCTTAACTCTTGCCTAACGTCCACCATCCCAATTTCCTTAAGGGTTTTCTCACCTTCATATCTATCAAATGTCACTTTGATTCGTTTTTGTCCTTATCCACAACAGAAACTGACGAAATGTTATCACTCTTTATTAAGTACTAGAAATTTTACTTCTAGTTTTGAACTGATTTTGACAGTAAAAAGGTATTTTATGTGAGTCAATATATTGAAGCAAGAGGCTCAGAAATCTTAGGTCTTCCATCAAATTTCTTAACAATTGTAAGAAAACACTTAAGCATGAAACGCTCAGAATCTCGTAACAGAAGTGTTATTCTTATTATTCATTCCATCAGACATATTCTAACAGAGGTACCTAAATTAGAGTCAAAAGTAGTCACTATGTCTATTTATTCTTAATTCTTTAATATTGTTGCTCTTTGATTTCGGATGCAACAAAACATTGTAACCTCATACAAAACTAATTCTCTCAATGATATAAGTTAACACTATTAGAAGTTACTAATTGCCAAGATAAATATTTATTTCTTATTCTTTCAGAGGAGGAGTGGTATCCGCTGAACTTTAGAACAGAAACAAAATGGCTATTATCAATGTCTATAAAGAACAAATAAGAACAAGAGCTAAAAATAATCGTAGAGGAAACGAAGAAATGAGAAAACAGGAGCAAGTATAATAAAATTAAGAACATGCCAGGTATGCTTAGATGTAAGAAAACCTAATCTTTCTTTCCTTTCAGCCAAGCGTGTAAGTACGAAAAAATAAAGTTTCTCCACGGGTGATGAGATACTATAGAAATATAATTATCTGCCAGAAGTTAAGAAAGAGTAGGAAAATGAAAGAATACACGACGAACGAAAAGAACAAGGACTATGAGATGTTACCAGGAGAACAACAAGAGTACAATTGACAACAAACCGTAAGGAATGTGTAAGTACACACAAGGTATGTTTAGCAAGTACGTTAGATAACCTATTTTCTCTTTCAAGCAAACGGGAATGAACAAGAAAAGGAAAAAGGTTTTCCACAAGCGATGAGATATCATATTATAGAAGAATAAAGACAAAAGATAAGGATCTAGGAGGGGCCAAAGCAGGAGCAAATGGAGCAGGAAGTGGAGCATAATCTAGGAACAACGACGAGAACTATGAGCTCCCACAGCAAACTGCATGAGGATATAACACAAAGAAGTGTAATATATGTAAGTACAAACCAGGTATGATTAGATATAAGAAAACGTAATCCACTTTCTCTTTTGTTAAGTAGGAAGAAATAGTTTCTCTGCTGGCGATGAGATACCATGAATGATAAAGAAGAAGGACAAGCAGATTGCAGAAATCAAAAGGAGGAGAACGAAGAGAATAAATGGTGGATAAGAAGTGGGAGCTGCTACTGAGGAATAAACAGATGACATAACACAAGGAAAATGTAAGAATCGTAAGTAGAAGCCAGGTATGTTTAGCATGTAAGGAACATAACCAAACTATTTTTCCTTTCAGTCAAGCGGGTAAGCAGATGAAAGTAATAAAATATCTCCACGGTTGATGAGATACTATGGAAGGATAAGGATCTAGAAGAGGCAAAAAGAAGGAGCAAAAGGAACAGGATGAGAAACAAATACTAGGAACAAGAACGATAACTACGAGCTTCTACAGCAAACTGCAAGAAGATATGACAAGGAAATGCAATTTATGTGAGTATAAACCAGGTATGATTAGATGTAAGAACAGATAATCCATTTTATCTTTCAGCTAAGTTCGAAAAAGCTAAGTTTCTGTACGGAAACGGAGATATTACGGAAGGATAAAGAGAAATGACAAGAAGTAGGTAAATGCACATGACGAAAGCAGAGGAAAAAAGCAATTTTTACACAAGGACGAGGACTAGCAGCTGTTACCGAGGAAACAACGGAACAAAAGGCAACAAAAGTGTAAGTACATACATATCAGGTATGTTTAGCAAGTAAGGAACCATAATCAATCTTTTTCCCTTCAGACAAAAGTTTACGTACAAAAATAAAAATGGTTATCCAGATGCAATGAGATATTATGGAACAACGAAAAGCAAGGAAAAGTTCCTACCAGAGACCAAAAGGAGATACAAACGGAGGACAGAATATACGACTGATGAGGAACTTGACTAGTAACTGACATATAAAACAGCAAGAGGATATAAGAAAGGAAATTCAAGAAACGTAAGTTCCTACCAGGTATGCTTAGAAAGTAAGGAAACCTAATCCATTTTCTCTTTCAGCAAAACAGGTTAATCACATTTTTTCACAGGTGAGGAAGGACCACGTCACCCAGAGAGGACATGGACGGAGAGAGAATGAATATGTAGGTACTCTACTTTTCTCTTGCAGGTTATCAAGAAAGAGGAGGCACTGAGGACTGTACAACTGTAAGTACCGTACACTCAAGTAAGTATTTTTTGAAGGAAGAGTTTGTAGATTAGGTTCGGCCTCCGATTAGAAGATATTATTGTAAAAATCTTGGATTCGAACCCTGGAGGGGGCCGAAGGGTGGTTGGATATCCTCCAATGCTGTAAGTTCTTCCCTTACAGTGGATAAGTTAAGAGTACATTTCTTCATCCTTGTTTGTAACAAGTGAGGATGGAGAAATTCGGAACCGTCCTCGGCAATAGTTTTAGGCACTGTAATTTTAAATAATTTTAAGTATTCTGATTCTCAGTGCTTGTTGGAAACAACTAACAAGCGTTGGGGACCCGAACAGGCTACTGTCCCGGTATCGCGGTTAGACATAGACTAAGACATCTATTATCTGATAATTAGCCTGTACGTATTTTTTGTTTATTTGTTTGTGTGATTTTTCTTTTCTCTTATTTCAGGTTGGCGAACGTAACTAGATAGACAAAGTACAAATACAAAAATTTGAACTAATAAAGATATTGACATTGATAACATAAAGAAATTGAGAATGCATACTTGAATAAATGTAAATTAAGAAAATGAAAGGAAAATATGGAAAGACAGTGTGTCAAATATCATATACCACAACAATGAAAGAAAAGACTGATGTTACTGGATAAGCATAAAGGTATAAAATGGTTAATATCAATATTTAATTTTAAGAGTATTTCGTTATAATCTTTAATTTAAATTATTTTTAGTTTAAGAATGCACCATTGTTCAATCACAAAAAAAGAAAGGAAAACGTACTCTAAACACAACAGAATTTAACTCATCTTGTTTCCTATCTTTGTATTTTATTCACATGGCTGAGTTACCCCCAAAAAACAAATCAGAATAGGTTAGAGATCTTTAAACCATTTGAATAGATGCATGTAATTGCAAGCACGTGCATCTTTATGTATGAATAAACGCGAATGTTTACTTTTGAAAAGTATTTTGGAAGATCGTATATTTTGCAGTTATAATACATTTTCAGTATTAGACCATGCGTATAGAATTAGTCATATGTTAAACAGAAAACAGAGGGGAAGTTTTGATCCATTCTTTACTGTTAAGCCAATGACTATCTCTTCCAAAACTGAAAATGGAGTTTGGCTTCAAAATATTAAAACTTTTCTACGCCTTTGTGTAAAGTAAATTTGTGCTTCATGGTAAAAGTTATGTATGATCTTGCAACAAAAAGTGTTTTGTAAATTAATAGAAGATATAGTTATATTTACTTACTGTTCCGCTCTTGCTTGTAGTTCCAATGCTTGGCGATCACGCAACGAACTATGAATTATGTGAATTTATCCTTTCGCTGCTTTTAAAGTTGTACTAGCTTTGTTAGAGTATTAAAACAGTAGACAGTACAAAGCCAGGTTCTTATTTAATAGTAAATGTAGTTAGTAACTCCGCCATGGCCGGTCCCAAGCCCGGATGAGAAAGGAGGAGGGTTGCACGTAGAGCTAAAAACTTTGTTACCGAAAGTAGACAGTTGCTACAGAAAACAACTACAGATGTTTCACGAAGGGTTGGATCAAATTTTCACAAGGAAGTAAAAACTAACACCACGTTGCTTACAAATAGCATCTTCAATGGCAAACATAAAGATTGTATCACATGGGATGGACAAGTAAACACAGAAGACCTAGTGGAAAACTTAAGAAGAAACGCTCAAGTCAAAAGAATGTGATAAGAGCACTAACCTGCGCCAGGACTGAAGGATATTACGTCTTCAACTGTAGCTGTTTGAAGCTGAAACTTGAGATGACAGCTACTTACAAATATTGATGATAAATTGGGCACTACACGCGACGGTGGTGAGATACAGCTATGATTTTGAATTTTGTGTGTTTTGATTCGACATCGTGTGCTAAGATCGAGGTGATGAAGCCATCCCAAATTTCTTGAACGAGATTGGTTAGATTGTAATTCAACAAATATAGGAAGCGAATTTCATCTCATGCAACAATAATTTATATAGATTTGATAAGTGTAAATAACTTTTCATCTAGTACAGTACTACATACGGTTACATATAATGGTCATTATGAATCAAAAGCTGAAAATTCAAAAATTATACGAGAAGCTCGCAAGTTTGTTAAATTTGTACGCTTCTGTTTAATTTTATTATATCTTATATAATGCAGGCCCGTATTAAGGGCGGAGTGGTTGGAGAAATCGCTCCAGGGCCCCAAGGCCAAGCGGGCCCCAAAGACTTTTTAAAGATTACTAAAAAACGTTTGACCATAAAAGTTTTTAAAAAATGATATGACTCACTCCTATATAATTTAGAGACCTTTTTGAAAATGTTGAGAGAGTGTCCCCATCATAAAGATAACGTAACATTTTTTCATGATGAGTAGAGACAATAGAATTTCGCGACTCGGGAATTCGCGAATATATTAAACACTCAAGAGATCGCGTGCAGTAGAAAGATGGATGTTCACTCTGTGAAAATATTATTTTTAACTTACGAAATACTCGCAAAATTTGGACCTTCTGCTTCCATCCGCGAATTCTAAACACTACTCACGAAATTATATCATTTTTATTGATTCATTTACGAAAATAATGCCTAAACAATCGAAAAAAAAAATGTAATTCGTCCTCAGAAACATCATCGGATTGCCGTAGTACAGAGAATGTTAGAGCGCAGAACAATTTATCGTCAATTGATGGCAGCAATTTTGCGAGCATGGTTTGCTATCTAGCGAGAAAATACGAGCTACGTTATAACTAGGCCATTCATTGTGTGCTTTTGACGGTATTCGCGGTGAAAAGCTTTGTGAAAGCAAGTCGAACACGTGAGATATCACGCCACGTAAATATCGCTATCGGAAAGAGCAAAGCAAAATGTCAAATGCACCTGTGAGAGATTATTTCAAAGTTTTTCTGTGTGCTGCTCAACAATCGAAGAAATCTGACCATGACAAATTTGGATCTCTGTTCATCCTATGAAAATTGAGATGAATGATTAAGGAAGAAATTCCTTCATAGTTGCACATGTGTTTATTAAAATTTTGATATCTGTTCTTACAAATGGGTAAGAAGTATGTGAACGAAATGCACTTTTTTAGGTTTTCAGGAGCATGCATTAGTGCAAAATTTATGTCTAAAGTTTTCAATCGTCATTGAATATAATTATTTATATCTAGCTGTTCAAGAAAAGTACCCTTGTACTCGCGAAATTTTACTTGCTAGTCACGATTTTTTAATATTTTACTCACGAAATTTAAATACCTTTATTCACAAAATTCTACTGTCTCTAATGATGAGCCCCCTAAATTATCCGTAATTATAATATACTAATAATAAACTAAATTAAAAGTACTTTTAATATTTTTCAAAGTTACTTCCATACAAAAAAAACACTCTATTGTGCCTGTACTATGAGCCGATGACTCATACTGAAGCGAGTGGGGCCCCTTGTATTTTTCGCTCAGGGCCCCCAATGGTCTTAATCCGTCCCTGTATATATGAACGAGTGAGCTCTGCGATTCTACTAACAATTGTTAAGGCTCTGAGGATCCCTTAGTAATACATTCTGTTAAGAAAGTACCGGGAATTGTACATTTACAAAGCCCACTTAAAGGGAGTGTTGAAATTCTTCTTGTCGCTACGTTAGCACAACTGCCCTCTATGCTCACGCGGAGTTTGAGCGCCATCTGTCATTTAGTTTGTTTACAGTGCTCCATTTGTCAGTTCATCTCAAGTGTGTGTGCGAATTTTTACAATGGATAAAAATATCGATCAAAGAATCTGTCTTAAATTTTGCATTGCAAATGGAATTTCGTGTGCTGAAGCGCTGAAAATGTTACATAAGGCTTACGGTGAATCGACTTTATCAAAAACACATGCGTATGATTGGTACAGTGCATTCAAAAGCGGTCGAGATGTGGTGGAAGATTTGCCTCGCTCAGGTCGACTATCAACGTCTTCAACTTAACTTAACATCGCTAAAGTAAAGGAAATGGTGACTGACAATCATCGTTTAAGTCTGAGAGAGATAGCCGCTGAAATTTCTGTGTCTCACGAATCAGTTCGTACCATTTTAAACGATTGTTTGGGCATGAAACGCGTTGCCGCTCGACTATTGCCGAAAGACCTGAATTTTCTGCAAAAACTCAATCGTGTAAGGGTCGCTGAAGACATGCTAGAACGAGTCAATTCCGACCCCACATTCATAAAACGCATTGTAACTGGTGATGAGACATGGGTTTACGAGTTTGACATGCAAACTAGTCAACAAGCTTCGGAATGGCACCTTCCAACTGAGCCGAAACCGAAAAAAGCACGTCAGAGTCGATCAAAAGTGAACGTGATGTTGACAGTTTTCTTTTCGAATATCGCGGTGTTGTGCACCCGGAATTCTTGCCAGAAGGTGAGACAGTAAATACAGAATATTATCTGAGCGTTATGCGGCGTTTGAGAGAGCAAATTCGTCGAAAAAGACCAGATTTGTGCAAAGAAAACTCATGGATTGTGCACCACGATAACGCACCATCTCACAAGGCTATCATTGTGAACGAATTTCTGGCCAAAAAACTCAACAAATCTTATCGAACAACCACCGTATTCCCCTGATCTGGCTCCGGACGACTTTTTTCTCTTTCCAAAACTCAAATTACCACTTCGAGGCACCCGTTTTCAGTCGATAACAGACATCAAAGAGAATTCGCGACGAGTACTGAAGTCGATTTCCGAAAATGCGTTTCAAAAATGTTTTGATGATTGGATTATTCGTTGGCATAAGTGTATTATTTCGGAAGGTTCCTACTTTGAAGGCGATACAATAAATTTGGATGAATAATGCCTATTTTGTGTTTTATTGACCAATTCCCGTTACTTTCTTGACAGAATGTATAGCAACTACCTTTCTAGTCCTAGACATTACTGACGAAATTTCTCAACGGACGGACAGACAAATGGATTGCTGCGGCTATAACCTTGTCTCGCCTAGATCTTTTCAACGACACCTTCCCAGTCGTAGCCCTACTAGTACCTGAGTTGAATTTTGTCGACGAACGGGTGCACATACGTGATCCTTGCGGCTTTGACTTCATTTTGTCGAAACCTTTCCAAGGCCACCTCAACCAGTTCGTAGCCATAGAAGTTCTAAAACGGAAAGTTGCGGATAGATGGACAAAGTGAAAATAGAAAATAGTCAATCTACACAGCAATCATTATTAAATACATACCACGTTATTCAATTATCACAACTTTCATGTAATAATTTTGCTATTTTCTCAATTATTATTAAGAAGTATTATTGTCTTAACATTTCCCCATATACAGATGATATTGCATTATACGACTTCCCGATAATTAGTAAATGAAGCCATTATTCTGTTTAAATTATGGAGACTTTTTCCAATTCTCAATGAATTACACAGTTGCTTTTTCGAAATATGTAAAATTTATTGAATTTCCAATACATTATACCGAAAACAACGTACATACCAATATCCAGAATCGGAGCATAGATCCTTCTCATTCCCACATAAGCTGTGCAACTGAAGCACTCATATAGGCAGATCGATACGTTCTCTCATCTCTCAGAGGTAAAAAAAGTTGAATCTCTCTTTCTCTACTCCTCTGTATTACTTGCCCCGCACCTCCCCTTATCTACAGTAGAAGTGTTTGATATTTTTACAATACATTGTTTTAAATAGGGAGATACCTTCTCCCCTTCAGAAATGGCGAAAATCGTGACAACACACACCTGCCGCTCCAGTAGGGAAATCATATAGAGCCCTCATCTTCTGCTAATTGAACACGAAGACTTGCGTGTTCTCTTAGCGAGACCCTCTTCCCACTGTCCAATTGCTTTTCCAGCCTGAAGTTTAATTAATCAATGCTTATAGACACGCAAGCACATGCGTACATATAGAAGAGCACAACAGAGATCTACGTATTCGTTGTAAGACAATATTCAAAGTTTTCCCAATGTTTAAAGTAAATATTCAGAAAGCAAAACGTATTTCTAATACATTTCTGGTTTAAAACACAGAATAGCAACAATATTCAAAGTTTTAAAGTACATATTCAGAAAGTAAACCGTATTTCTAATACATTTTTACAAATAATATTAAGTTGATGTATCATTTCTATAATATTTCTGGTTTAAAAGCAGCAAATAGCAATGATTGTAGAGCATAAGTGTCCGATTTTGGCTTCAGATGCCAATTACAGCATATAAGCAGCGTGTAGACGGTACGTTGCTGGAACAGCTATGGTTCATAACTCAATCAGAGTCGTTTTGCTTATGCCTAGTTAGTAACAAGATGTATATTATGATTTAAAGATGCGTAGCCGCTGGATCAGAGGTTTAGGTTCAAGCCTGGACATCTTTAACTAAAGAAAGGAGGCCTACTCGGTATAATATTGGGGTTCGAAGCTAGTTACTCCTACTTAGAGAGAAGAACACTGGTCGCCACAGCATTAGACCGAGTCAGGTTCAAACCCCGGGACTCCTGCTTAGGAAAAATAGCGCATCGGATCAGCTCAAATTTAGATCCCAGCTAGATCGAAAGATGCGTAGTCGTCAGAACGGAGACTTGAGTTAAATCCTGGACATCTTTAAGTAGAGAAAGGAGACCTGCTCGGCACGGCATCGGGACTCAAACCTGGCTACTCCTGCTTACGCCTAGTCGGTACAATATCAGATGGTCAGTGTAATACAAATCTACCTTTACTTAATAGGAAAAGCAGTGTAGTTGGGATTCGAACCTAGCTGGTTCCACTTTAAGGAAAAGACGCCCAAACAGTAGAGCATTGGATTCCTTGGTAAAGGCGGTCGAGCACGGGACTTTAGAGAATACCTACGCAACGAGGAGTCGCTAGTAGATCGAATTCAAATCTTAACCAATTTTCTCTCACCTGACAGTTGGTAAAGGCGGTCGAACAAGGGACTTTAAAGACCTTCAGGGAATAACTAGCCAATAGGGAAAAGAGGAGATACTGCATTGGATTCAAATCCTGATTAGAACATTGTATTCTAAAGTCGCTCACACAGGAAACTGCCATCTATAGGATGAGCATATGTGGTTATCACATACGAGAGTTAATGGTGTTCTTATGTCTTTTAGTTTATACTGTACTTAATAATGAAAAAGCATAGGATTCCCCGATCGACCAGAGAAAGGAAGGATAAATTAAGATTTCTCTCTTTCCAGACAAATAGTTATGTGTGCTCGTGCGTATGATAAACGAAAATTTGAGTGTTTTGTTCCAAACGGCCATCATACCTAACTTTGGAGAGTGTTGATTTCGTATTCGTTAGGTCATTGGTTCGGTACCAGCGGCTGACTGTCCTGACTTAGGTTTTCCCAGTGTTTTCCTTAACCACACCAGGCATGTACCGGATTGGTACCTTCAATTTATGACATGGGAGACTCCCTACCGCGTTTCCCCGGAGTGATCCATAAATGCCTAAAAGCTATAAATAAGATGCAAACTCAACAAGTCTGTTGCTCTGTTAATCGACATATTGCTTCTTAATGCCGCGTGGATGGATCGACATTGTCACATTTCAAGGTGATTTTCAAATCTTGTCCAAGAGCTTGCTCCTAGTATCCGACATTCACAGCGACTGCGTATCACTTTACATTTTCGCTTTCTGTGCGCGTGGTCAACTGTTCAAATCCCGCTGCCGTCTATTGAACGGAGTGGTTCGGAACCCACTTTACCAAACACAGTAGGACCCGTCCTTAGAAGCTCATCAGTATATTTACATTTAGGATTAGTTACGGCTCTTAACGAAAAGCTTTTAAAGCAAATGACTTCACATTTCAACGGGGCTTGGAAACTTTTCTCGTAGTATCCGACATTCACATAGAGATTACTTTTAAGGAATGAATTAACCATCCGCTTTTCAGAGTGCCCAGGGGACTTGTTTCTTAACCACTCTTGTAGAAAAGACAGATGATTTCTTAACGAAAACCTTCTTCATTGGTCCAGTCTGAAATCAAAGATGGCGATACGGGAGCCGCTTCTTTCTTTATCAGAATCGAACCAAGCCGTCCGAGGCGACAACGCTACCGCTCAACCTAAGCTTTTTATTATTGAAAGATCGCTTGCAGAATCATGTTTTGATGCAGTTATTGAGTGAAAGAGCAGCTATTTAATTCTGAATTAAATCTAAAGGCATCTTTAACTTAAGAAGACTTATGATTTTCCTTCAAGAGTTATTTGTACCGAAGCTGACAACTGTATTGGCTGAGACTTTATATCTCAAGAAGTAGTAGTTATTAATTATATTGGTTTTGATTCTTCTTACATTAATGGACATTGGATTTGTTTTGTAGGACCCTTCTTTACTTGAATGAAGCACTTTATGATGGGACACTATTCTTATAGAATACAACTTTTGGCGGTCCAGGGTTCTAGCCCTAGCAGACTCATGGATGCTTTTGACTAGAAGGTAATACTCGAGCCATGAAATCAAACAGTTACTAGAATGATTCATATAAATAAAGTTTATCAAAGTTTTATAGGTTAGGGAATGATTGCCTGAGCAGAGATTTTTATAGTAAGGAGACGATTTAGTTTTTATTGACGCCATGTTAACGTAACTCATAGGAATGGTAGGCAGAAATAATAAAAGTGTCATAATTACCTACACAACCTCGATTCCTCATTGCACTAACGTGAAACACACACGGAGTGAATCACCATCCAGAGGACTAGTATATGAAATCCGATTGGAAGATCCCTCCCATAATGCTTCGCGCGTCGTTCTCAACAATAATGCTCAAATATTGCTTAGGGAGTAACTGCACATGCGCGAGAGAGGGAGAG